>JARHVA010000107.1:7875000-8085264 GCA_037957365.1 Torreya grandis
AACCTTAAGTTTCCTTGCTCAACAATGGTAGCTAAGGACCTATGTAAAATATAACTTACTGAGTTCATCCTTTGTATCCACTAAGACTCTTCAAATTTAAGTGATTCAAGTCATAGTTCTTAAATGATATCATTTTTATCCTTCAAATAGTGTTTCATAGTCATTCTTACCTCAAATTCATAAGTTTCTTCATTATTCTTGTTTGTTCAAGCCTTTTAGGTCTCTCAATTTTTATTGATAGCAAAGTGGTAAAAATGAAATTTACCTCTTCTTTTATAGCATTTGGCAGATTTCTCAAAACTTGTATGAGTTGGTCGTACATGCAAAAAAAATTAGGCTTTACATGTTTGAGGTTTTAGAGATATCACCTTTACACTAACTACTAGTGCATTCTAATTATTAACCACAAACATTTAATTTTTTTGAATTTTGGGAGTGATGTCATTTTATGTGGTTACCATTTTTGGCAGGATATTTACCATGTGCACTCTTACCTTCTTTTTTTCTAGGCACTATGTTTCCCTTCCTTTTTGTGAGCTTCCTTTTCTTGTATGTCTTCTTCATGTGTTTCTAGATGAAACACTCCATAGCTCACTTTATTTCCCTACATGTTTTCTTTAAGTATCTCTATATTTGTGTTCTCAGCACAACACTCTACCTAGGTTGCTTTCTTATCCTATAATACCTTCATATCAAACCAATCCTAACTCCATGCATATCCTTTTCATTCTTCACATCCCATGTCATGCTTATCTATATTTTTCACTTTATTCTTCATCACTTTATACCCCCTACCCCATAATAAATCCTACACTTGGTCCTCTAGTGCAACAAATATATTTTTGTTAAGTCACCTATTATATCATATGCATAGAGTTTGATGTGTGTTGTGTGAACATAATTTGTATTAAAACAACATAAAACTCACAAAGCTCTTTAGATATAGCATTGCAATGGTCAACAAGTTATAAATTGACTAAGTTTTTGGCATTATACACTCTTCAAGTTGTCAAGCCTATCAAATTGACATTCATTAAGAGGGAGTGTCTATTAAAAACATTAAAATTAGAACTCACCAAAAAACTTAGATATTTGGCATAAGGAATCCATAATAAAGTCCTTACTTGACTCACCTGACTGGTCTTACGAGGTGGTGATTATTGTTAAAAAATATGGCACACAACTATTATGCCAAAATGAACCTATATTATTCTAACCTACCAAAAAATGTGTGTGTGTGTGTGTGTGTGTGTGTGTGTGTGTGTGTGTGTGTGTGTGTGTGTGTGTGTGACATAAGCCTTATTAAAACATGGATCAAACATACTAATCATGTTATGGTTTGAGTTGATTGCCATTGAAATGCCCAACGAACATTTTGTCATTTAATGTTTAGTTTACATGTGCTAGTCTCTGAAATGTCATAGATGATGTAAGACCCCAACTAATGGATTTGAATCTCCTTTGGATGCTTCAATTACTTAAAATAATAGAGTAGGATGAGGGATCCTCTAACCAATATCTTTCCATTTATGGGTTGATCATGCCATACTCTCTTTCAGGCCTTTTCCATAGTTTGGCTCTATCAAACAATAATGTGTTTTTCATCTAGTTATATGAGGTCTTATAAGAATGCATCAAGTGACTCTTAGACCTATAGTTGACCAATTTGCATAATCCATAGTGATATAGCTAATAATCCCATTAGAATCACTACCTTTGTTTCAAATACAAGTTGAAAGGGAGTGGACTTATTGAGGTGCTTGTAGATTGGTCAATAGGCCCATAATACTGATGACACATGGTCAACCTCATTTTTGTGCCCTACATCATAAATCTTGCTTAGTGTCATTTTGAGAATCTTATTAAAAAATTCAGCAATCCCATTTACTAGTGGGTAGTATAGGGTTATTTTGTGGTGTACATGATGAATTTAGACATTAGAACATGCACAATTTTATCTATGAAGTGGGTGCCTTGGTCACTAGTTAAACTCAAGGGGCACCCATAATGACTAGTGATATTTTTGTATAGGAACTATGTTGTTGTACCTATTGTATGATTTTTCATTGGTGTGGATTTAGCCCATCAAGTGAGATAGTGATTGTTATAATGTAGCACACACCAGTTTTATGAGCTACCAGTGATATTGGGCATAAAAATTAATAGCCCACTTTTTAAATGGCTCATGGATAGGATGGGGATTATGGTAATCTTATCTCTATGGTTATGCCTTGAAAATTTTTGATAGACATCACACTTTCTTGGCCTCATAAAACAAGGTCAGCCATCTTTAAAAAAATAGTTAGATCTTGTGTGTAATGGATTCTCCAGTAGAGTGTCCTCTAAAAATACCCTTATGTCCTCCTTGAAACACTCTTGGGAGTTCATGTTATAAAATACATTTACATAGGACTTCATCACACTTGAGATTGTAAAGCTTACCCCTAATGAGTTGATACAAGGTGACACAAACAACCAATTATTTCTTCTCCTTAAAGGATAGATTATTAGGGGTAATGTTAGGAGTTACTACAAATTAAGAGAAAAGTTAGACCTATTAACTCACTTAGAAAAGGTGAGAGAAGTAAAGGTGGTCAACTGCATAGTAGAGGGATAATGTAGTATTGTTAGGGGTGGCCAACTATGTAATAGAGGGTTGACCCAGTTATAAAAATAGATATGGTTGACATAGTACATTTTGGTAGATATAATATGTAATAGGTGGTTGATACAATCTATTAAAGGAGGATGAATGCTTAGTAGAGGGTTGATAAATTATGCAAAGGATAGTAAAGGGCCAATTTGTTAGGGTGTGGAGCTAAAAGCTTCACTAAGGAGCATTCATTAGCAGTTTCAGGTCTACACAGACACCGGCATCGGTCAGGAGCGACCGACGTCGGTCAGGAGAAGTTGCAGAGGCGCTGACGTCGGCAGTGGGTCGGCCGACGGCGGTCACAGACAAACAGAAGGAATCGACGTCGGTTACCTGCGTGTCCAGAGAGCTATTTCCGTGGACAGAAGTGAGTGTTTGCATGATGAGTTTGAGTTGTAGTCTCAAGCTCGCGTCTCTATTATTTTTAGAGCCCTTGTTCAAGTGGCTTAACTGTTTGTTGGAAGTGCATGCTCAAGTCTCCTAATTCTATATGTAGAATTAGATCTTCCTAGCTTATTGTAGTTTTGTAGTGGATTAATCAGAGTAATTCATTGTATGTGAAGAACAGTACAGAATTGAATCAATCCAGGCTTGTTGGAGTTGATTGTTCTTGAGAGAGAGAGAGATCTTGAGGAATAGAGATCTAGTGAGAGATCTATACATCTAGGAGAGGTGTGGAAGAAAGAAGTTTCTTCAATTGTATTCCTTTTGTAAAGAGTTTGTTAATACAAGTTTTCAGGGTGGTTTCTTGTATCTCTTATTCTTGTTGTTTATCATTCTAATTACTTGTCTATCTGATTTAATTCCACGTTTATTGCTTTCACAAGTGTAATCTATTGTTGGTTGATCCCCAACAAGTGGTATCAGAGCCTTGGTTGCAGGTTCAGAGCTTGATATCCATCAAGTGGTATCAAAGTTCAGGTTCACTAACAGGTGGTTCAGATCTGTGTAGTGTGTATTGATTACAGGTTCTCACAGGGGTTTCTGCAGGGATTTCTGTTTGAGTGGGAGAAGCAATGGCAGATGAAAGTAAATTGAGAATGGAAAAGTTCAATGGCAAAAATTACCAACATTGGAGAATGCAGATAGAGGATTATCTGTATCAGAAAGATCTCTACTTACTGTTAGGTGGGGTTACAAAGAAGCCCAAAGACATGGAGGATGAAGAATGGGAAGTTCTTGACAGAAAGGCTCTGGGGTCTATAAGACTGAGTATAGCATCCACTGTGATATCCAATTTATCACAGGCAAAGTCTACGGTAGAGTTGATGACTACGTTAGCAAATTTGTATGAAAAACCCTCAGCTTCTAATAAGGTATATCTTATGAAGCAGTTATTTAATTTGCATATGAATGAAGGTGGATCTATTTCTACTCATCTGAATGATTTCAATGGAATTGTGAATCAATTAAGTTCAGTGAATATAGTGTTTGATGATGAAATAAAAGCTCTTTTGATATTATGTTCTTTGCCTGAAAGCTGGCATGGCTTAGTAATGGCAGTAAGTAATACTGCATCTGCATCAAATATTTTGAAAGTAGAGGATGTTGTTAGTGTTATCTTGAATGAAAAAATACGTAGGAAAAGCACAGAAGAGACATCTGGGAACGCTTTAAGTTTTGAGAGCAGGGGAAGGCAGAAAGAGAAGAGCAAGAAAGGCAGATCAAGATCCAAATCTAAGGGGAAAGGTAGATCTAAATCCAGAAATGGCAGAAGGCCACAATGCTGGAATTGTGGAAAGATGGGGCACATAAGCAGAGATTGCTGGTCAAAGCCTAAGGAGGACAATCAGCACGAAGGAAAGGAAGAAGCCAAGGTTGCAGGTATTGCACAAGATGCTTTAATTTTCTCTCTGCATAATAATATAGAATCTTGGGTATTAGATTCTGGTGCATCTTTTCATGCTACCCCTAACAGGGAATATTTCAGTGACTATATCCATGGAGATTTTGGAATAGTGTATCTAGGGGATGATGAGCCCTGTAAAATAATTGGCAAAGGTAAAGTGCAGCTAAAGATGCAGAATAGCAACACATGGGTGTTGAGAGACGTGATGCATGTTCCTAGCTTGAAGAGAAATTTGATTTCTGCAGGAAAGTTAGGGGATGAGGGTTGTACAGTAACTCTCACAGTAGAATCTTGGAAAGTGACCAAGGGTGCACTTGTTATGGCCAGAGGTAAGAGAGAAGGTACTCTCTATCTGTGTAATTGTGTTACTAACAAATCTCCTTTTGTATTATCTACTTCAGATGTGGATGCTAAATTGTGGCACTCAAGGCTTGGCCACATGAGTGAGAAGGGGATGTCAATTCTTAAGTCCAAAGGTATGCTTTCAAATTTAAAAGGCATAGATCTAGAGTTTTGTGAGCACTGTGTATTTGGAAAATAGAAAAGGGTTAGTTTTCTCAAGACTGGGTCTACTAAGAAGAGGCATAAGTTGCAGCTTGTTCACATAGACGTGTGGGGACTGGCTTAGGTTACTTCCATTGGAGGATCACAGTACTATGTATCTTTCATAGACGATGCTACAAGGAAGGTATGGATCTATTGTATTAGAAGAAAATCTGATGTATTTGAGACTTTTAAAGTTTGGAAAGTTATGGCTGAGAATGAAACAGGTAAAAGATTGAAGTGCCTGAGATCAGACAATGGCGGTGAGTTCTACAGTCATAAGTTCAGAGATTATTGTTACATGCATGGAATCCGCAGGCAAAGGATGGTTCCAAGGACACCTCAGTAGAATGGAATTGCTGAAAGGATGAACAGGACAATAATGGAGCGTGCAAGATGTATGAGATTGCATGCCGATTTGCCCTTATAGTTTTGGGCACAAGCTGTTGACACTACAGTATACCTGATTAACAGAGGACCCTCTACAGCTCTGGATGGTGGTATTCTAGAAGAGGCATGGATAGGTAAAAAGGTTGATCTCTCATATCTCAAAGTTTTTGGTTGTGAAGCCTTTGTGCATATAGATAAGGAAAATAGAAAGAAGCTTGATGCTAAGTCTATGAGATGCACGTTTATTGGCTATGGCTTAGATGATTTTGGTTACAGATTGTGGAATCTAGAAACTAACAAGGTAATCAGGAGTCGTGATGTTGTTTTCAATGAAAGAGTGATGTATTGTGATCAGCTAAGGAAGCTAAATCAATCTGAGTAGAGTAATGGTGAATTGGATGAGGTGAAAGTCCAAGATGAGCTCGCGGGAAAAAGAAATAATCACTTGCAGGAAAACACAGAGACTGACGTCGGCAGGTTAGGATCCAGCATCGACAGTATAGAAACCGGCGTCAGCCGTACAGAGACCGACGTCGACAAGATAGGTACCGAGGTCAGTCAGGCAAAACTGATGTCGGCCAGTAACAGGTCTGGAAGTGACCGAGGTCGGTCACTGTCAGAGAATTTGGGTGGACAGCGTGTTGTGAATGAGTCTCAGACACCCATCAGGAGGTCAGAAAGGGTGAGTAAGCCTCCAATTAGATATTCTCCTTCTTTATTTTATTTATTGCTAACTAATGGTGGAGAACCAAAGAGTTTTGAAGAAGCAATACAGGTGGAGTCCAAGAGTCAGTGGGAGCGTGGCATGGTTGAGGAGTTGGAGTCCTTAAGAGAGAACCAAACATGGGATTTGGTTGAATTTCCAGCTGGTAAGAGAACACTCAAGAACAGATGGACCTACAGGTTGAAAGAAGGTGAGAATGGACAGATGAGATATAAGGCCAGATTAGTAGTGAAAGGATTTGCACAAAAGCCAGGTATTGACTTTGGTGAGATTTTTTCTCTTGTTGTTAAAATGACTTCTATAAGGATTGTATTGTCTTTGGTTACTTTTGAGGATTTGCATCTTGAGCAGCTAGATGTTAAGATAGCATTTCTTTATGGAGATTTGGATGAGGAAATTTATATGGAACAACCAGAAGGATTTGAGGTCAAGGGTAAGGAGAAGTTTGTGTGCAGATTGAAGAAAAGCTTGTATGGCCTCAAGGAAGCTCTTAGGCAATGGTATTTAAAATTTGACAGGTTTATGACTGAGCATGGCTACAGTAGGTGTCAATCAGACCATTGTGTGTATTTCAAGAGATTTGATAATGGTAGATATATTATTCTATTGTTGTATGTAGATGATATGCTGGTTGCAGGATCTCACATGCAAGATATCTCTGAGCTTAAGGTGAAATTAGCTCAAACGTTTGCTATGAAGGATTTGGGAGTAGCAAAGAAAATCCTTGGCATGAGCATTAAGAGAGACAGGAAAAATCACAGGTTAATATTGTCTCAAGAAGATTATGTGGACAAGGTGTTGAAACGGTTCAATATGTAGGATGCTAAACCGGTAAGCACACCTTTGGCTAGACATTTTAAGTTGAGTAAAGAACAATGTCCTAATTCTTATGATGAGGTAGAGTACATGAGTAAGGTTCCATATTCTTCTGGAGTAGGGAGTTTGATGTATGCAATGGTGTGTACTAGACCGGATATTGCCCAAGCAGTGGGAGTGGTAAGTAAGTATATGGCCAATCCAGGTAAGGAACATTGGAAGGCAGTTCAGTGGATCCTTAGATATCTGAGAGGAACCAGCAGTAGGCACTTGTGCTATGGAGGTTCAGATACTTCTCTACATGGTTATGTAGATTCAGATATGGTAGGTGATTTGGATGGCAGGAGGAGCACTACAGGTTATGTTTTCACTATAGGTGGAACAACGGTTAGCTGGATATCTAGGTTGCAGAAGGTTGTTGCCTTGTCAACTACAGAAGCAGAGTATATTGCAGCCATAGAGGCTAGCAAAGAGATGATATGGATGACACGGTTCATGGATGAGCTTGGTAGGGAGCATGAGAGTTGTAGATTGTATAGTGACAGTCAGAGTGCAATCCATTTGGCTAAGAATTTAGCCTTTCATTCAAGAACAAAGCACATACAGCTAAGGTATCACTTCATACGATAGGTATTGGAAGATGGTGAGTTGAAGCTGGAGAAGATCCATACAGATAGGAATCCTGCTGATATGTTAACCAATCTGATTACAAAGGAGAAGTTGAATCTTCATTCAACTTCTGTTGGTCTTCATGATTGAGTTGAAGATGGAGGAGCTAGAAGATGTTGTTGTACAGGTACTGGTGCAGCTGTTTATCTCCAAGTGGGAGATTGTTAGGGTGTGGAGCTAAAAGCTTCACCAAGGAGCATTCATTAGCAGTTTTGGGTCTACACAGACACCGGCGTCGGTCAGGAGCAACCGACATCGGTCAGGAGAAGTTGCAGAGGCACCGACATCGGCAGTGGGTCGATCGGCGGTGGTCACAGACAAACAGAAGGAACCGACGTCGGTTACCTGCGTGTCTAGAGGGCTATTTCCGTGGACAGAAGCGAGTGTTTGCATGATGAGTTTGAGTTGTAGTCTCAAGCTCGCGTCTCTATTATTAGCAATACTATTTTTAGAGCCCTTGTTCAAGTGGCTTAACTATTTGTTGGAAGTGCATGCTCAATTCTCCTAATTCTATATGTAGAATTAGATCTTCCTAGCTTATTGTAGTTTTGTAGTGGATTAATTGGAGTAATTCATTGTATGTGAAGAACAGTACAGAATTGAATCAATCCAGGCTTGTTAGAGTTGATTATTCTTGAGAGAGAGAGAGATCTTGAGGAATAGAGATCTAGTGAGAGATCTATACATCTAGGAGAGGTGTGGAAGAAAGAATTTTCTTCAATTGTATTCCTTTTGTAAAGAGTTTGTTAATACAAGTTTTCAGGGTGGTTTCTTGTATCTCTTATTCTTGTTGTTTATCATTCTAATTACTTGTCTATCTGATTTAATTTTGCATTTATTGCTTTCACAAGTGTAATCTATTGTCGGTTGATCCCCAACACAATTTAGTATTAAAAGGGTTGATTATGTCTGTAGGAATGGGATGACTATGTATTAAAGGGTCAAATTAATATGGCAAAGAGGTGACAGGGCTGATTTAATATTAAAAGGGATAACTATGTAGAAAAATAGGGAAAATAATAAATATGGGATGATGAATTAGTTATTTTTTAGCATTTAAAAAAATGTATTTTATTATTATTACATGGAGTTCTAATACATTATCTATTGTTTGATATTTTACAGAGACAACAAAGATTTTGGCACTTGGTTGATGATCATGGTTACCAAAAATTTTATAGCTGTTGTTAGATGTGGATCGAGCTTGACTGGTTTCCCTAGGATTTGGAGGTATCATGGAGATGAGGAGGATCCCACTTAGTGTTTATCTAGTCTTAATGTTCCTATGAGTATGGGAGCGATTGACCAACACTATTTAATGGGAGGTAGATGGGGATACCATAGAGGTGGGCATCACCTTGTACAATGTTCATGCCTTGCTTGGACTTCCCATTATCAGGACTCCTATCATATGTGATGTGCCAAAGATAAAGGATGAGAGGTAAGTCAGGGTTGTGTTGGGTAATAAGTTTAGAAAGGATTTATCTTGGGTTATAAGATAGCTTATGTAATATGCATATCTCATACATTATATATATTTAAAAGTCCTTGATAGGATTTATGATACCACATATGTTGTGTCACAAACTAAATGGGAAGGTACCCTTGTACATGGTAGCCTTATGTCAGTCCATCCTAGATTAGGGTGCATTGTATGATTTAGGCCCTATTATTTGGGTATAGTTCATGCATGATATATATGGTATGTTGAATCAAGGGTAAAAGATGATGGGCCCCATAATTTTTTTGAGTGTTTATATTTATGAGAGATTCCCTATGTATTGATCGACTAGGTTACCTAATGTAGTCGATGATAGGTTAGCTCAGGTGGTATGATGGAGTTAGGATCATGTTGTGTGTGTCATTCCCCATGTCTTGACATTATAGACTATGACATGAAGATAGATAGTTTGGTAGCCTTACACTAATATTAATACCATATGGATGACTTGGGATACCATTGCTACCAATTTGGCATGCATTTAGATCACAGGCCATTATACTTCATGGCTAGAGCCACATCCAATAGCTCGTGTATTCAACAAGTTAGGACTACTATATTTATTGACCCCTCTATTAGTGTTTGTTTATTAATAATGACATGATAGATATTAGAGAGGGAGAGGAGGCATAGGGATGCCTACAGAGATACCTATTATTAGGCCTTAGTGATCAATACCATGGATAGGTTAGGCACAATAGCAAGAGGAAATGAGGCCTGGTGCAGAGGATGTTATAGTTATGGATGTAAGACAAGTGGGATTAGAGCCATAGAAAGGGAAATAATGGTTGCTTCATGTTAAGAATAGAGGTGTCTCTGTAGAGAGGATTACAAAGCAAGTTAGTCAAGCATTAGTCCATAAGTAATGAAAAATGAATAGATAAATAACTAAGCCTATCTATTCCTATGGGAATTACAAAGGATAGCAAGAAACAAATGAAATAAATCAACATCATATTACCTTCCCAAATGGATTCACCATACCCATTTGGCTCAAAATCATGTTCTCCCTTGATCAAGCATCCTTGTCTCTGTCAACAATGGTGGAAAACTCCTCCAATGTCTCAAGAACACTCCATAAAACCTAGGCTCATGATTCCAAATCACCAAACTAGCCTATCAATGAAGCTTGAAAATAAAATCAATGATAAAATGCAAAGGATTATGGAAACAATTTAACATTATAACTTTGCAATATTTAATATTAAAATTCATGTCCATGGCCTCTCTATTTATAGATTTTTGAGATTGGTCAGGATCAACCATGACCGTCCATCTCAAAATTCAGATGTGTGGCCATGACCTAATATTTGAAATTAAACTCATAAATATGCTCAAGATAAATAAGCATTAAAGAGGCATGAGAGGCATTAACTAGGCATGGGTGACCCATAATCCTAATATTTGTGGCATTTGTGGCCTAGGGATGTCTTCCCAAGAAATGATGTCACCTGATGATGTAATTAATAGGAATCAATTTTCAAAAATAAATAGTCAACAAATCTCATGTAAAATCCACTTAAGCTCTTGATTTGGATTAATTAGCTTTAAACAAGGTTAATCAACATTTGTGCAATTATTTGAAAATTGGCCCTCAATTAATCAAAATGATCAGAAAGTCATTTTATTGGGTTGTAATTTGACTGGAGAGAAAATGGAAGGTGATGTTAGATGTGTTAGATCTATATTCCCATTTAGGATGTTTCCAACACCAAATAATAAAGGTACGTGATGTGTACCAATGAATTAGAAGAAAAGAGTGATCTAGAGCACTAAATGGTGACATTGTCATTTTGACTTAAAATGATCTAATAAAAGTTAGTTGGCCCATATAATGCACTTCCCTATTTAGGGATACTTTGACCTAAAATAGCACTTGTAAGTGAAAAATTCAAACCATTTAAGGCATTTTATAGATTTTGACCTAAGATGTGCTTTTGAGTGCAATTTGAGTAAGATTGACAATTTTAACATAAATGGTGTTAGGAATTGGATGTCTACATTTTGCCCCTATTTTTTAAAAGCATAGCAAGACACTTAAGTGAAAAAACATCTTTTCAAAGAAAAGAGTTGTCAAGAAGAAATTGGAATAGACCCATGATGCCCCCTCGAGAGGAGATACTAGGATGGAAGAAAAAGGTGGACTCTCGAAAAGAGAGAAAAAGTGAGAGATTAACCCATGGAATAGATCACATCTAGATGACCTAATTCTTGCACACGTGATTACCATCAATGATAACAATATAATTAGAGGTATAATAGGCCCCAAAGATAGGGTGAATGGGAAAGATACAATCCATAAATGTAAGGGATACACTTTAAACATACCCAATTTGAGAGTATAAGCTGCACACTTACATCATTGATCAATCCTGAGATAAGTTGCACACTAAAATATTGCCATCATGGCATTTAATGTGGAGAGCTTGGAATTAGAGGAAAAGAGAGAATGTTCTACTTCAAAAAGGGAATCACCACTATAATGGGGTCTCCAAAGAGAATATAATAAGAAGTACTCCAGTAGAGTAGATTTGATCATGATAAAATAGTTTTGCCCCAGTATGGTGAATCTTGATCATTGATAAAGAATAAATAATGATTTTACCCTATATATCTGATTTGATTTAGATGCGGTTTAGATGTTGTGCCCTAGCATGGGCAATTAGCAAGCAAAATAGCTCAAGGATATAACTGAAAAAAGAGGCTAAAGTGAGTAGGTGCAAACATACATGCGATGGTGTAATGGATTATAAATCCATATAAAACCAAGCATATGAGAATGCACAAAGTGATGAGAGAGAGGAAAAGAAGAATGGAGATAGTCGAGCTGACCTCAATAGAAATTGAGCGTTACCTACATAGTTCCATGGACTCATGTTCCAACATGAACTTTAGGCTAATATAGTTCACCCAAGTTTGCGAGAGAATGGAATGAAGAATGATGAAAAATGACCAAGAATTGATTAGACTTACAATGTATGTAAAGAGATGTACATCTAAGCATAGAGAAAGAAGCCTAAAATGCATGCTACCTAGAAGCCTAATTCCATATCATGAGCCTAGGTATTGCAAAGTGTTCTTGAGAATCATTCATCGAAGTTGATATTGACGTTAAGACTTTGAGACCTGAGCACAAAGTGCCTACTATAGAAAAAGAAATTAGGCATCATAAGTATGAATAACTTAGAATGACATAATATTCAAATTGCATTGAGCTAGTTAAAATGTGAATACCTATAACTTAGGATAATGGTAAAATAATGACCAAAACTAGAGTTACAGTGATTTACATTTAAACAAAAAATCAAAAACAAAGAAAAAAATAAACATACATGAACCTAACTTAAAATCAAGATATGATCTTAAGTAGGAAAAAAAATGTTTAAAAATAAAAGGAAAGAACATCTTAATGACATGAGACCAAGATATGAATAATTAAGATCCATGTGAACCATTAAGGCATTCTCGAACACAAAAGAGAAAAGCAAAATCAAACAAAAAAAAAGACACCAACAACAATCAAATAAATAAAATGGTCCAAGAACAACATAATAACATAGGATCAAGATATAAACAATCAAGATCCATGTAAATCATCAAGATGTTCTGAAACACAAAAGAGATAAGCAAAAAGCAATCAAGGAAACACAAGACCAAGATGAGACAAGAAGTAATAAAAATAGAAAATGAGAAGAAGAAATAAAAGGAGAGGTGCGAAAGCACAACAAAACACCAAGAAAACACAAATAAACACACACAAACAAAAACCAAGTTAGTGCAGTTTAAAGACAAATGTTCTTTTATGTGCAATAGAGGTGTTACTTTCCACCACATCATAACAAATAACAATGACATGACAATTGTTCCCTAATTAAAGAGGAACAGTGACAGAAGAAATGGGGGAAGAGAAGAAAAGGAAGGGGTTGGTTGAGCTGACTCTAGATGTATAAGACAAGTGGACACTGCCTACATAGTTCCATGTATACATGTTCCAACATGAACTTCAGGCCAAATATAGTTCTCCCAGGAAATGGGATAGAATAAAAAATGATGATCAAACTAGCATGATTAATGTTATAGAAGAAATGGAAGATATAAAAAACAAATGAGAATGGTCTGGAAAATAAGAAGATGATGAAACAAGAAAGAATAATCTTACAAAATGGCAAGTGTGTGGGACAAGATGAAATGAACTAGTATTTATGTACTTGTAAAATGGCAAGAGCATAGCATGGTGGAATGGTAATGTGTAAATGTATAGAAGAATGAGGTAATGTTTTTGTTCTTTTGTGGATCATGTTCTAATGTTTTTGGTATTTTTAGGATAAAATATGCACAAGGTGGGACCATCTAGTCAAGGAGATGCACATCCTGGGAATAGAGGTTCTAATAAGATAGTTAAGCTAGCTACAATGGCCCATGCTCACAAATTGGTGAGAGTGAGGGTCTTGATCTATAACAGTGCAATGATGGTCTAGAACTGAGAAGATGTTTTTATTCACTTATAAAACTGCTACTAAGGATATTCATAATGTTCATGAGACATAATCAAGATCATAATTGGTCAAGGGATAAAAAGTGTTCAATCTTATAACATGCCTTAAACATACCAAAGAATATGCTTCTTAAAGAGAGAAATCCAGAATGGGATGAAGAATATGTTTAAAATGCCAAGGATTCAAAACCTTTACTGTCAGGAATCATGAAAAATGGACTAGGGTAGTGTAAAATATGTTTAAGGTAAGATAGAAGGGTGGGATAAAATTATGGTAGCACAAGTTACCCCCAAGTCAGAGGTCTTATAGACAATGGGTCAAAGTTGTTCATGTGTAGAATCTCTTAAGGTGTATGATGTTCATGGGATCTAAAAGTCCTTCACCATTAGGTTTAGCCAATCGATATGTTCTTGATCCATAGTTTATTGTGACAATATATGGTCCTAACTAATTAAGCTAAAAATTGCCTTTCTTTTTGGGTTTAACATCTGTATTCTTCTGGTTATCTTTCAAAACTAAGTCACCAATATCAAATTCTTGAGAGAGAATGCATTTTTTGTAGCTTCTCCATAATATATTCTGATAGGCCTATAAATTTTCTAGTGCAGCCAAATGCTTACCATCAAGAAGCTCTAGTTCTTGCACTCGTGAGGCTCTATAGTCTTCATTATATTCAATGTGCTCCAGTGATATTCTTAATTGTGGGATCTTGATCGAGATTGAGATAATAGCTTCAATTCTAAAAGGGAGTATGGAGTAACTCCATTTTGGGTGTGATGATTGGTTCTATAAGCCCAAAGGGTTTGAAAGAGTTGTAAGTACCAATTATGGCTAGCATCATTGACAATTTTCTTTAAGATTGATAAAATGGTTTTATTTGATTCCTCAGTTTATCCATTGCCTTGCAGGTTATATGGAGTGGATTTCTTGTGCTTGATCTTGAATTTCTCATAAAGAGATTTCACATCTTGGTTCACAAAGGATCCACCATTATCGGATATAATATAGGTTGAGATGCCATATTGATAGATGATATGATAATAAATGAATTTGGCTATTTGTTTCCCAATAACATAAATGAGAGGAATGGCCTCAATCCACTTGGTAAATTATTTGATTGAAATCAAAATGTGCTTATAGCCATCTAAATATTTCAAGTTAATTTTCCTAATGAGATCGAGACCCCATTTTTAGAATGGACATGGTGTTGTAATCAACTGCAATGGTAAGGAAGGTGCATGTATCAATTTTCCATGCTACTAACAAAGAACACACTTATTTACATAATTACAAGCATCTATCTCCATTTTATGCCAATAATAGCCTATTCTAAGGAGTTTCTTTTCTAGGACTACACCATTGGTATGGGCCCCACATGTTCCTTCATGAACCTCTTTTAGTTCCAACTTGGATTCTCCCAAGGATAAATAATGAAGAAGGATCCCATCATAGCCTTTATGATAAAGTGTGTTTCTAAGGAGTATATAACATACTAAGTGATGAAATAATAGTTTTTATTGGCTATTGGAAAGGTTGGAAAGAAATACATGACTATATAAATAGTTATAAAAAGCTTGGTACCATGGTAGCTCAGGTGAGGGATTAAGATTAGAAATGATGCATATCCTCTTTGAATCTGATATAATATGTGTTAGCTAAAGAATATTTTTAATCAGGAACTAATAATCTTTAGCACTATCATGCATTTGAATCATGGAACCAATTATTGCCATGGAATTGATAGATATATTGTTGACTCATAAAAATTGCTCAAACTATAGAGATTTAAAATGTGTTTTGAGGTTATCAATAATTTTCTTGTAAGGAACAAGCTTATCATCCCTTGTTTTATATTATTTAGTTATCTAATTTTTGATTATATACAAACCTCCATAGACCTTTAAGATTTGAATATCCCATTATATGGCAAGATGAAGCCCTACAACCAATGCCTCATATTCAACCATATTGTTTGTACACTGAAATTGTATATGGAAGGCTTTGGGAATAAAATCCCCATGTGGGGTGATCAATAATATGCCATATATAGACCCTCAAGATGTGAAGGATCCATCAAAATAGAGCATCCACTATTTTATTTCTTTTGATGTTTATTCTATCATCATGACAGAATCATCTAGAAGGTCAAAGTTGAGAGGTTGAGTGGCCATAATAGGAGCTTCTGCAAGTTGGTCAGTAAGAACTTGTCCTTTGATTACCTTTTGATTCTGGTACTCAATATCAAACTCACTAAGTATCATAATCCATTTAGCCATGCATCCTTGAAGAGCTACTTTAGATAAGAGGAAATTGAGAGGATCTACCTTGGTGATAACAATAGGTTTTGTTATTTAGCATATATTGTCACAATTTTTGAGTGGTGAACACCATAGCTAAGCATGCCTTCTCAGTAGGCATATAATTATGTTCATAGAATACCAATGTGTGGCTTAAATAATAAATAACAAGTTCCTTACCATGATCGTCATACTGAGCCAAAAGTGCCCCCAGTGCATGTTTTGTGGTTGATTTATAAAGAAGCAGTGGTTTTCCTTGTGTTGGAGGTTGTAAGACTGGTGAATTAGCCAAGTATGTTTTAAGCTTTACAAATGCTATCTGATAATCTTCTTCTCACTAAAATGTTACCCCTTTATTTAAGAGATGGGTAAATGGGTAGCACTTATCTACCAATTGAGAAATGAACCTATATATAGATTGGATCTTTCCCTGTAGACCTCACAACTATTTAAGATTGTTTGGTGGAGACATTTCCATAATAGCATTGACCTTTGTAGGGTCGACTTTGATCCCTCATTGTGATACAATGAACCCTATAAATTTTCCTGATGTGACTTCAAAGACACATTTTTTAGGATTCAAGTGGACTTTATATGCATGAAGCCTCTCAAATATTCTTCATAAAATGTCAAGGTGTCTAGCTCTTGTTCTTGATTTTGCTAATATATCATCAACATAGTCCTTGACAATGTCATGTATCATGTCATGGAAAATGGTAGTCATTGTACATTTATATGTGGCTTTAGCATTCTTCATACTAAATGGCATGACTTGGTAATATAATGTCCCTCATACAGTGGTGAACACAGTCTTATGCTAATCTTCAAGGGCTATCTTGATCTGATTGTAACCAAAAAATCCATCCATTAAGGATAGCATCTCATACCCAATAATTGAGTCAATGATCATGTCAATCTTGGATAGAGGAAAATCATCTTTGGGGCATGCTTTATTGATATCATGAAAATTAGTACAAACATGTATGCCTAAGGTCTTTTTACTCACTGGTACTATGTTAGAAACCCATTCAAAGTAGTCTAGTGATCTGATAAAATTGGATCCTAACAACTTTTCCAACTCAACCTTAACCAAAAGGGTGATTCATGGATGTATCTTTCTCAACTTTTGCTTGGCTAACTTAGCACCAAGGTGAACAACAAGATGATGCACAACTATATCTAGGTCTAAGCTTGGCATGTTAGAGTATGCCCATGTAAATATGTCTATATAATCCTTAATAATGGATATAATATGTTCATGTTCTAATTTAGTAAGGGAAGCTCCAAGATAAACCATTCTGGGATCCTCATGGGTTCCCAAATTCACTTCTATTATGCTCTCCATAAGGAGTGTGGATCCATCTTCTAGAATTGTAGGAAATGTATGATCATGATCATTTTCCTCTGCTATATCTTCTTGTTGTTCCTCCCAAAGATCTAGATAATATGAAGAATCAAAATCTGCCTTCTCAAGTAAAGGCCAATTGGCAAAAACCTCTAGAAACTCAAGAGCAAGATGTTTAAATATTTGATGTTGTTGTGAAGAGATGTTTGTACTAGATATGGAACTTAGGCTGGATGGGATTTCATGTATTGAGGGGATGAGAAAACTTTCCCACCTAGGAGTGCTTGAAACAAGTTTTCACTCAAAGGCTTATTTTTTTCTTTACTGTTTCCCTGATCAACAAGTGCCTCAAAGAGGTTTTCACCTAAAGATCTTGATGTTTGTTCTTTACTATGACCAAGAAATTTTACCTACTCTCCAAAGTAGGTAGAAGAATTCAATGAAAAATCAAAACCCTTCTTATGATCACCAATGGGAAATGCATCTTGTAGGCCCATGTATTTTGCAATTGATTCTTCATTTTGAAACTCATCGAGGCATATGACATAATTTTCCTGATCCTAATCTATGATTGTAAGATGGCACAGGCATAGGTTATAATGAGGGTTTGATTTAGGATGGGAAGCACCAATGGTAAAGATATAATGTCCTGATTCAAGAAGGGAAGCACCACTAAGATGGGTTTTTACTTCATGATGGGAAGCTCCAATAGGCGTTATGGTTAATATGGTATTTGAATCAAACAAATATGGGTTAGCAAGCTCATCAAAAAGGTTATAATGGGATGTTGTGTCACTGTTAGGAGTCTCATACTAATCACTTTAGAAGAGTCACTATCAAATGTCATGTGTCATCCTCTGATGGTTTAAATCTGAGACCATGATTCCAATTGACAACTCCAGTTGATAAGGGTTTCAAAATTCATTGCGCCTGTGGGCCAAGGCCTTTCCCTATATAGTCAAGATGATCCATTATCCTATTAGGGATAGGATACATTGGATTTTGAAAACAATCATCAAGGCCTTCAGAACATAACCAATCTCCCTCGATAAAAGCCTCTTGATCATTCTTTGGTGCAATTGTAGGTACAAAAACCATAGGAGGTTTTGGTCGTTTCTTCTTTGGTTACCAAATTTGATCAGGTTTGTTAGGAGTCTAGGAAGTTTTAGGCTTACCAAATGTCTTAGTGGATTTTGTTATTTTTTCAACATGGAGGATGTCCTTCAGATGGTACATGGAAATTCCTACATCTTTAATAATAACTTTCTTGGCTAGAGCTACAAGAAATGGTTCAATTGAAGTGGAGGCTAGATCATGAGGGTCTATATAATTTGATAGATATGGATGAGAAATGATGCCTTTGTTATTCTTTGCAATGAATTCAAAACCTAGGCAATAGTTATAATTATAAAACTCTACTTCAAGATGTTTATACTATTGATATGGCTATTGATCAATGGGAATAGTAACCTCAATCCCATCATGGGGAAACTTAATGCATTGGTGAAGAGTAGATGGAACTACCTATACTTTATGGATTTAAGGATGACCAAGAAGTATGTTATAAGGAAGCTCAATATCCATAATATGGAATAATGTGTGATGAGAAATAAACCCAACCATGACTGACAACCAAATTTTACTAGATGACTCCCTCTTAGCATTGTCATAAGCCTTGATTGTAATAGTTTTTGGTTCAATGTTGTTATCCATATAGCTCAATCATCATACCAATTTAAGAGATGATGTTCAGCCCTGAACCATTAACTATAAGAACCCACTTGATCTTGTGATCTGTAATAATTATCTCAATGTATAGTGGGTTATTATGGTTTGGGATAAGGGTGGACAAGTCTTTTTGATCAAATATGATTTGCCAAAATGAAGACAAGTGTCCAACTAGGTTCTGGAACTGATTAAGGTTTATATCATTAGGAACAATAGACTCATGCAAAATTTTATTGAAGATGGTTCTATGGACATTAGATGTTTACAAGAGTTATATTATAAAAATTTGTGTAGGGGTTTTATCTAATTAATCTATTAGACTATAAAGCCTTTGAATTGTGGATTGAACTAGTTTATTCTTTGTTGAGATAGTATTCAGCTTTGGAACCATTGGCATAATGTTCTCAGTGGGTTTTATGGAAAAAGTGGGTGAAGGGCCCTAGATGGTAACTCTTGGGTGTCTAGTTGTGACTATATAACCTAAAAGTGGCAAGGAGTTATTATAATTATAAGAGGAAGGCAAAGGGCCTTGGATCGTGACTCACGGGTGTCTAACTCTATTGCTACAATTTTGGTTCAACGAGGAGCCTTTATAATTAGAAAAAAGGTGATGTTATTTAGAATTAGTAACCCATTCAAATGGAGTAGCAACATGATGATACAAACCTGACACGATATTAATAAGGGAAGAGGGTGTTGACTCTATAATGATGGGTCCCATGTTTCAAGGAACACGAGATTGGCCACACAATTTTATAGTAACAGTGATAATGTGGGTTGCAAAAATACATCTCACAGTATTATTATATTCATAAGGTACATTTTTATAAGCCACATTATTATTGTGGGCATTATGATCTCAATTATGCTCATTATGATTCTGACCTTGTTGTTGGTTCTGATTCTACCTCTATCCTTGATTGTGACCATTTTGATTATTTCTTTTATGTTTGGTGGATCATGTCAAGGAAAGGGGTCTTTGTAGACTCCCATATCCTAATTTTTGTCTTGATTAGGGGCCAACTTAATTTCTAGTTCACCACTTTCAATAAATTCCTCAATAATAAGTCATAATTGAATGCAATGATATACACCGTGACTAACGACATGATGAAATTTACACCATTCATTCTCTTTTTACCAATATGGTTTTGGTTGATCTTGGCAAAATAGCCTTGATACTAGCCATACAATTAAATTAGATACAACAAGCTTTTGTAACACTATTTCAACTAATTCTCTTAACTTGCTAAAGACTCTAAAATTATTATAAATTGTCCTTTATAGAGGTTGTCTCTGCAAAGTAGGTAGTGGATTCAGGGGATTTAATTGTACATTTGAAGGAGGCATAACTTGTACCATTTATACATGTCTTGTTTCAGTTACCCCATTTTCAACCATGTTTTTATTTCTGCTAAAGCCTTTAAGTTTATCTTGCATAACTATTTAAACTGGTGATTTAGTCTGATTAGATGCTTCATCTTACACAAAAACATTAACAAGGCCTTTAGCAATAAGAGCCTTCTCAATCTGCACTCCTTTGTCAATAATTTCTTTAAGTGAGTTATCACAAGTTAACTGTAGATTATGTGCAGCTTTAGGATGAAAATTCTATGCAAAGATATCATCCAACTATTTGTCTGACAAGTTATGTTGAAAGTGGTTTGCCAATGCTCTCCATCTTTGCAGATATGCAACAAAACTTTCACCATCACACTTCTTGGCTTTGCATAAGTCAAAAATGGTTAATTCATGTTCTATGTTATATGAGAAATGGTTAATGAACTTTTCTGATAAGTCATTCCAATCTGTAACTGATCCCTTGGGTATTTTAAGTAGCCAATCAAGAGCTTGTCCCGCTAAACTTTGCAAAAATAATCATAGTAAGTACTCGCTACTATAAGCAACCTCTTGACATAAAATGAAAAATTCCTATATGTGCTCACATGGATCTCCTTTTCCTTTGTATTTGTCAAATTTGTGTGCCTCAAAATGAGGTGGAAATGGGTTTTGGAGAATAGATAAATCAAATGGATATGGGCATATCTCATCTAATTTTTACTTTTTGACTCTATTATTTGTCTCCAATATTTGAACAATTTCTTTCATACAATTCCATTCTTGCATGTTTAGTGCATTTGTGGATTGAATGAGATGTTTTTGGGGTAGAATGTGCCCCTGGTTTTGTTAATGTTGGGGTTGAATGTGCCCCTAGTTTTGTTGCTATTGGGGTGAAATGTGCCCCTAGTTTTATTGTTGTTAGGGTGGAATGTGCCCCTAGTTTTGTTGTTGTTGGGGTGGAATGTGACCCTATCTTTTTTGCTATTGAGGTGAAATGTGCCTTTAATTTTGTGTGGATCTATTGGGAGTGTATACCTTTCGATCCATGACTTGGTTCTGATTTTCTCCTTGAGTTGAGAACATAGGCCATTGATTCTTGGATTGTAAAACGTTCCCTAAATTTGGATGTTTTGTACTTTGTTGATTTCGGAAATTTCTATGTTTATTTACCAATTTTTGGGTTGGTTGAAAATAACTAGCCAATCTTTCTTGAGGGATTTCCTCAATTCAAATTGAATGTTTGGGTTCTTGAGTTTGTAAAGTGACAAGAGGTTCTTAATGATTGAATAATGTATGTTCTGTGTCAAATAGAACACTTTGTAAGGTCTCCTGTGCCTTTAACTGTTTATTTAGATTACCTTGATCCACTATGGTAATGTCCTCATCTAATATTTGTTGCATACTTTCAACCATATTTCCTTGTTCTTTCGAATCATTATTATGAATTGAAGTGGCAACTAGGGAGTCAGTTAAGTCTGTGATAAGTTGATTTACATATCGTTGACTTATTATCTTGATCTTAGCTAGAAGATCCAAATTTGTGGGTTTTGACTCTATTTGCATTTCCTTTCATTTGTTAGAGGAAGAAGGTATGTCTATTTGTGCAAAATCTTGCTCTTACCATCATTGTTCTCCTTCTCTAACTAAGGTATGCAATTGTTCTATAGGAAAGTCAAAAGGTAATCTAGTACCTAATTCTATCAATCTAAGAAGGGCTTCATCTTGATCTTCTTGGGGTTGATATTCATTTTAATCATATTTAGATCCTACTATTGTGGGGATATCATCAAAAATAATGGGATTATCTTGACCATCATAAAATTGCTCATCTTCATAACTAAGGCCATAAAAGGCCCCACTATGAGTGAACCTTTGAGTCATGTCTAAAAAGAGTTGTTTTATGTGTTTGAATAACTTTGGACCAATGTTTGGCAACCAAACATAGTATGCTTCAGCTCTCTTTTAAAAAAATAACCAAGGTACCAGTGAGACTATAAAGGAGGGTGGTTTAAAACCACGCACAATTTAGAAGATTTGGTTCACGAGTTTACTCAACCTTTGGTAAGGTTGAAATCATATCATTGGAAGAGGGTAAGGTAACTCAAAGACCCAAGGTGAAAACTAGTACACCAAAGCCTAGATCTTTGTGATATGCCTGTACTGTAAAATCTAGTTTCAACTTTGATAAGTTGACCCTAGAAGTTTAAAGGAAAGCTCTTCAGATTATGAAGAAGATAAAATAGACTAAGCAACTCAAGATGTAAAAATATACATGAATCACTAAGTATAAATCTAGGACCAAATAGGCAGCATAACATCACCACATGATTCTAATAAGATAAAATATGTTCTAGGACTCACAGCATGAGCGATACGCAAGATGACTTGAGTCTACCAAGATGATAATGTGATTTTGAGTGTTAATAACTGAACTTTAATCCAAATGGAAAATTGAACCCAAGTTAAAATAGGCCTAGTGTGTAAATGGCGAACCCACTTTGGCAAACTAACCCTTAGAACTTAGAAAGGTTCAATTTCAAATGTGGATTATAAATGAAGGATTTAAACAAATTGGGTAAAATATCTAGACTCAATTAGGTAGCATGACTATGCCAAAGTGGATGACATGACACAAAGTTTTTTATAATAATTTGAACAAAGAAAAGGTGAATTTTCTAATTGGACAATGTAATGCCTCCCTTGGTCAATAAAATTGAGGACAATGTGTTTTGGTTAAGTTCATTGGGTTAACAAGCAGTTTTAGACACAAATCAAGACCAAGTAAGCTAATGAAAAAAAACAAACATCTTAAGTCTAAACTGATAGGGTATGGCAAAGTGGGGTCTACTAAACTAGCAAGGTTGTGATCATTCTAGGGGAATCAATTACACAATGATTTTCACATAAAATGATGCAAAAGACAATCATGGAAATTGGGTGATCATGGCATTGGCTAGTTGTAAAAAGGTCTAATCCTTTTTACAACCACTACATCCTGTTGTTCACTCAGTGTAATGCGATGTCCAAATGTAGATACCTCCCATGTGTAACTCTAACTAGGATCCAAATGAAGTCAATGTTAGGAGATGAAACCTTGGGTTAAAGCTTCCCTAAAGAACTCATGGGAGGTAATGATGTTCCCCTTGCAAGCCAAGTTTGCATAAAAATAAATAAATCATGAAATACAAAGACTTTAAGGTCACCCAAACTTTGATGATTTTTTAGGGAGTGCCTTAGATGACATTTTTTTTAAGCCTTGGACTAGGTTATTTGCAATAGAAATGGCGCTTTTGATTCTAATGGTTCCCTAAAGGGGACAAATAGAAGAGCATACATGCAACATTCCTCTTTTTGCCAAACAAAATATAATTAAACAACTATTGTAAATAAAAATTGACAAGTGTGTTTAATTTTAAGCCCAAATGAAAGATTTGGTGGTGTTAATTTGACCCCATGGTCTTAAAATTGTGAACTTTGGAAACATTCATCTAAGCATCTAAATTTTCATTAAACACCAAAACAAAGTTCCTAATTTATTTTTAAACATGCAAAAAGTTATTTAAAACATGTTTTTAGAAAATGTCAAGCTTGGTCCTATAGAAAAAAATTTAGCATGTCCTTTAGCTTTGAAGCTCTTTTTGGTTTGAAATAATAAACTTTAGAAAAAGAGCTCTCAATTTTGTGTTTAAAGAAAAACACAGTGACCAATGTCAGTTTATATAACCGATGATGGTTACATTTTCTAATCAATGTCAGTTATCCAATCGACATTAGTTATACCAATGTGACTTATGGTAGGTATCCAACTGATGTTGGTTTTACTAACCAACGTCAGTTAAGATATACAACTGATGTCAGTCTTACTAATCAACATTGATTATTGTGTAAAACCGTGGCAAATAAAAATGGAAAAATAATGTTATAAAATCAATTTGAAAGATTTTTAAGGGTCCAAATGAACATTTTAAAGTTACAAAATGATCTTCTTCAGGTGTGAGATGTGTCTAGTCCCACTGAGCGTGCCAAGATTTAGAGAGTATTACAAAGCAAGTTAGTCAAGCATTAGTCTATAAATAACAAAAAATGCATAAATAACTAAGCCTATATATTCCTATGGGAATTACAGAGGATAGTAAGAAACAAATAAAATAAAGCAACATCATCTTACCTTCCCAAATGGATTCACCATACCCATGTGGCTCAAAATCATGTTCTCCCTTGATCAAGCATCCTTGACTTTGTCAAAAATGGTGGAAAACTCCTCTAATGTCTCAATAATACTCCATAAAACTTAGGCTCATGATTCCAAATCACCAAACTGGCCTATCAATGAAGCTTTCAAACAAAATCAATGATCAAATGCAAAGGACTGTGGAAACAATTTAACATTATAACTTTGAAATATTCAAGCTTAAAATTTATGTATGTGGCCTCTCTATTTATAGATTTTTGAGATTGGTCAGGATCAACCATGACCATCTATCTCAAGATTGAGATGTGTGGCCATAGATAATCTTAATATTCATAATTAAACTCATAAATATCCCCAAGATAAATAAGCATTAAAGAGGCATGGGAGGCATTAACTAGGCATGGGTGACCCATAATCCTGATATAGTTAATAGGAATAAATTTTCAAAAATAAATATTGAACAACTCTCATAGAAAATCCACTTAAGATCTTGATTTGTATTAATTAGCCTTAAACAAGGTTAATTAACATTTATGCAATTATTTGAAAATTGGCCTTCAATTAATCAAAATGGTCATAAATTCATATTACTGGGTTGTAATTTGACTGGAGAGGAACTGGAAGGTGATGTTAGATGTGTTGGATTTGTATTGCCATTTAGGATGTTGCCAACACCAAATAATAAAGGTACGTGACATGTACCAATGAATTAAAATAAATGAGTGATCCAGAGCACTAAATGGAAAAATTGTCATTTTGACTCAAAATGATCTTATCAAAGTTAGTTAGCCCATAAAATGCATTGCCCTATTTAGGGACTTTTTGACCTAAACTGGCACTTGTAAGTGACAAGTCCAAACCATTTAAGGCATTTTATGGAATTTAACCTAAAATGTGCTTTTGAGTATAATTCAAGTAAGATTGATAATTTCAACATAAATGGTGTTAGGAATTAGATGTCTACAGTCTCAACCTTGACAAGTTAGGACACTATTCATGATACACTATTTATGAGATATTATTCATAATCGCTATTCATTTGATGAGGTGGTAATGTTGAGTTATTAATGACTGTGTATGTGATGTGATAGTATTGAAGGATTCACCAAGGTCCGAATAATGAGGATGCACTAGTCGTGGTTGCATGGGATGAAGTAAGTGAATACCACAAAATATTAAAGTAAATGAAATCAAACAAGAGACAATTGCATAGACAATTTGGAGAAAAGTCAATATTCCATTAACATGAGATGGCCATAATGAAGAATACATATAAGAGAGCTAGTAAGTAACTCCTCCACAAATGGTGGTCAAAGCACCCCAAGAATAGACTGTAACTCCTCCATGAAATGTGGTGACAAGGTGCTAAGAATAGAGAAGTAACTCCCATACCCATAATAGCTAGTCAAAGGAGTTACTTATGACATTCTTATGACACCTATGACACATCTATGACACACATCTCCACATAAGCTAGCCTATCCCACAAATGTAGGAAAACTCCATGTATGCACAAATATATAATATTCCCTAATTAAATAATAGGGAAAAATAAAAACCTACACTAACACCCCCCATAAGCGTAGCTTAGGTGGGCAATGTGGAAATATAAAATGGGTCTCGGTAACTAGGCCTGATGAGGTACCCATGTACAAATGTAATCTCCCATAAGATAGATAAAAGGAGAAAACCCATAGGAAAAAACTCCCCCCCCCCAAAAGAGAGACATAAAAGAAATGAAGAGGCTAGTGGGCCCCCCTCAAAGATGATGTTGCTGCAAATGTGGACTGCACCCCAAGAAGAGCTCGTAGATGAATGAACTTGCTCTCGATGAAAGGTTTGGTGAAGATGTCTGCAACCTGCTCTGAAGACTAGAAAAATATCAAGTCAAAGACCTGACTATGAGTAATCTCTCTAATGAAATTCATGTGAATCTCTATGTGCTTGGTCCATTGGTGTTGAACTGGATTCCTACAAATCTAAATGGTACTCTAGTTGTCACAATAAATGATGGTGGGATGCCTGATAAGAATGTCAAACTCAAAAAGTATCCCTTGAAGCCAAATACCCTTAGTAGCTACATTAACAGCTCCCCTGTACTCTGCCTCTGTGGATGATATAACAATAGCATTTTGCTTCTTGCTAGACCAACTGATAGGACCAGAACCTAGAGAGAAACTATAACTAAAAGTGGACTTGCAAGTATATGAATCGCCAGTCCAATCTAAATCTGTATATCCAACCAAGTCAACCTCTATGCCAAATCTGTAATGAATCTTGTATCTACGTGAACCCTGTCTGTAATGCAAGATCCTCTTAGCTACTTTTCAATGTAGCTCATGAGGTTCCTGCATAAATCTAGAGACAAGTCCCACTGCATATGATATGTTGGGCATGGTGTGAGTCAAGTAGATGAGACTGTCACCAAGTTGTTGATACCGAGTGGCATCAATTAATGGTGAAGAACAGTCAGCCTCAATCTTGACTCTTGATAGAAAGGGAGTCAGAGATCGCTTGCAATTAGCCATATGAAATTGAGATAATAAATCAAGAGTATACTTAGGTTGTGCAAGAGAAATCCTTAAATCTAACTGTGAGATCTCGATGCCAAGTAAGTAGTGCAACAAACTAAAGTTTGTCATGTCAAATCTATCCTGGAGAGATGCCTTCACCGCTGCAATAGCCAATGAAGAACTCCTAGTGATCAAAAGGTCATCAACATATAGAACCAAAATCAGGAGTGAATCATCCTGCTGCAAGAAGTAGACATTGAGGTCAGAATGGCACCTAGTGAAACCCGTTGTGAGAAGGAAGGAATCCATATTGGCATACCAAGCCTAAGGGGCCTATTTGAGGCCATAGATAGATTTCTTAAGTCATACTAAGGAAGAATCTTGAACAAATCCTAGCGACTGCTCCATGTAGATCTCCTCCTCTAGGTCTCTGTGAAGAAAGGCACTCTTCACATTCATCTGGTGCACATCCCAACCATGTGTTATAGCAATAGCCAAGGTGAGTCAGATAGAAGTCATCTTTGCAATGGGTGCAAAGGTCTTTGAGTAGTTAATACCTACCACCTATGAGAAACCTTTGGTGACTAGTCACGCCTTGTACTTATCAACTGACCCATTTGCTGCAAACTTGGTCTGATATATCCACCTACATCAAACCATCTTCCTTCCCTTAAGAATTGAAGTCAAGTCCCAAGTGTGATTTTTGATTAAGGAAGAATATTCTTCCTCCATAGCATTATCCCACTTAGGTACCCCTAATGCCTCTCAAAAAGTTTATGGATCCAAAACTGAAGCAAAGAAGGCATGTGGATCTCTCTAATAATCCCCTTAGTGTGTCTATCATCTGCAAGATCTCCTGCCCAAGTGCCAGCACTCTCAAGTGTCTATCTAGCCCAAAGTGGCCCAAAAGTGGGTGAGTCAGGTGCTAACTCCTCATCCTCTAACTGACTAGAGGTGGATGACTCTGCATCACTATCCTCACTATCTAAACTCAAAGAAGAAGAAGATGTCTCTAGCTCAAAAACTTGTTGTGGTTGATTTGAATCTAAGGAATCATCGTGAAGTAGATCCGATGAGGGAGAAGAAATGCCAAGTGTTGAGTCTTTAGGACTCTCCTAAAAGTGGACACTTCTCTCAATGAATAACTCATGAGTAGTCAGATCTAGAAGGCAATACCCTTAACACCATCTGGATATCCTATAAAGATGCAAGGCTTGGAGTGACATTCCATAGCTTTGCATTTCTTCTTCGGTATGTAGGCCATGGCTGGGGATCCAAAAACACTAAGGTGCTCATTATTGGGTTTCTTTTTATGCCAAGATTCAAAGGGTGTTATCCCTTTTAAAGCTTTGTGCAGAACCCTATTTTGAATGTAGCAAGCACAATTGATGGCTTCAGCCCAGTACTGTGGTGTTAAGGATTTAGAGTGAATCATACAGCTACCCATCTCTTTCAAGAACCTATTTTTGTGTTCTATAACCCCATTCTATGAAGGACTATAAGTGATTGTGCGCTGCAAATCAATCCCCTTTGTCGTGCAAAACTACTCAAACCTGTTGTTGATATACTCCCCTCCACCATCAATTCGAAGTACCTTGATGGATTTCTCACACTGTTTCTCAACAAGAGCCTTGAAGTCTAGAAAATTCTCAAAAACTTTATACTTTTTTTTGAGAAAATATATCCAAGTGTACCTAGAGAAATCATCAATGAAAGTGAGGATGTACTTGGCCCTTGTGAAAGATGGTTTGAGAAAGGGTCCCGATACATCACTGTAGACTAACTCCAAAGGTTGTGAAGCCCTCCAAGCTTTGCCTTTGTCAAATTTTGCTTCAAAATGCTTCCCAAGGGAGCACCCCTCACAAAGTCCTTTTGAGAATTGGACACGAGGCAAGCCAATGACCATGTCATGTTTGTAAAGTTGCTCAGGGTAGCAGTAGTTAAGGTGGCCAAACCGCTCATGCCATAATTTGTTAACTCCATCTAAATGAGTCAGTAATGCTTTTAGAGAAGAATCAGGTGCAAAATATGAGAAAGTGTATAACCTTGCTTGGTGATCTGCCCTACCCACTGCCACTGTAGTATCACTATGTAACTCCCTAATAGCCACTAAATTTGGTGAAAACTCAACTCTCATGCCCTTACTAATGTGAGTGATTTGGTATACTAATAGGAGATTGGTTGAAAGAGAAGGAACACTTAGAACATTATTAAATGTTCCTCCTTCTATTTCAACTAACCCTCTCCCTACAATAGAAACTAATGTGTCATCACCCAAACTATTTGAAGTCATGCTACAAGGCTCTAAAGATGAAAAATCAACTAGGGAAGAGCCCATGTGGTGAGAAGCACCCGAGTCAATGACCCATGAAAATGTATAAGATGTTGTAGCTACAAGGGCCTTACCCTTTTCTTTCTCTTTACCCTTGCCTTTTGCCTTAGTATAATCTTAGGTAGATGAATTCTACTTGATGGACTCAAGAACACCTATGTTGTGCTTCTCTAAAATATGAGTTAGGTGATCTATTTGTTTTTTCATGTATTTGTGTTTATCATGCCCTATCTTCTTATAATAGGTACACTTAACCTTCTCCTTCTTAGGTTTAGCATTGGAGGAGGAAGACTCAGTGTTGTTTTTGGTAGGATTGTTGTTTTCTTTCTTCTTCTCTTGGTCCTTGTTCTTTTTCTTCTTCTCTTTGGTTGAAGTCTTATCCTTACCATTTCCAGCTATTAAAGCTTGGGGTTGAGTAGACTTCATTGTGCCCATTTGGATTAGTTTATCTTTCTCCCTAGTCAAGTCAGTAATGAATGAATCCAAAGAAGGCATTTTCCATGTAGCACCAAGGGCACTTTTTGTGGCATGGAAAGTGGAGACAAAGACTGAATAGTTTGGACCTAACTTTGCAAGAATAGAAAGGATGAGTTGGTCATCTTTCTTCTCTATCCCGCATTATTTCAATTGAAATCTAAGGGCCCTAAACTTAGTGAAAAAGTCATGTAGGGTGTCAAATTTGCTAGGATTTAGACTTATGAGTTCATTTTCAAGCTCATGACCTCTCATCTCATCAAGTTTCCCAAATAAGACTTCTAAGGTGTCCCATATGTCTTTGGGAGTCTTGGTCGTTTCTAAATGGAAGAAAATTTTTGGAGACACAGACAAGCTCAGTAATCCATAGGATTCATCACTACAGTTGTACCACTTAGCCTTTTTAGCATCAGTGTTGGGTTCTACTTCAGTATCCATGGTGATCCTATACAACCCTTTGCTTCTAAGAATGATTGACATTTTTACCTTTCATTCATGATAGCTAAAGGGTGTTAGGGGTTTAAGTTGAAAATAATTCATTTTAATCTGAATTTAGGTGAAGTGTTGATTGCAAGTTGTGAAATTATGCAGAAAGGAGAATAAAAGCAAAGATTGCAAGTGCTGAAAAGTAATCACACCCCCATAAAATGTTGAGCCCCCCCCCCAAATATGCAAGTGCATGTTTAAAATATGTTTGGCTCAACTGATAATGCGTCTTAGAGCAATCAGTGCAAGACTTTAAGCAAATAGGACGTCAAACTCATTGGACTTAGCACGGAGCGAGGAATCCAAAGGAGGTCTTTATGAGGAGGAATTGGCCTCCTACCAACCCGGGTCTCACCCTTCGTCTTCGACAATTGAATATACAAGCTTTAAAAAAACTCAAATATTGCTCAATCAAAGAACCTCCCAAAAAAAATATGATTTGGTACTTTATATTAGTGCGTTTACAACTGCCACTAGTAAGAAATACTAAGTGGTCTTGATTTCAATGCATTACAAAACCCTCATGACGAGCATATGCTGAAAATACAACTTTGACATAATATCCAGAGAAATAAATAGCACCACTGTAATCTACTCAAAAAATCATGCACTTTCAAAAAAAGAATCATCTCGATACGAGGTTTTATGTGAAAGTTATGATCCTCTGAAGTTCCCAAAACGAGAACTGTGCAATGTCACGACTGAGGAATCTGCTATTTCTAAAAAATCTTAGCATCAAAATCAAAAAACGTCTACACTAGTACATATAGCATGAAAAAATAGCCAAAATTAAAAAAAAAATCATGGGAAAAGGAGTCTGTATGAGCAAGAATGGAGTATTTGAAAACTGTCTTCAAAATTGCAACTGCCAACGAAGAGGAGACCTGATGTAGCTTTCTGAGCACATTTTTGCAAAGTATACAGAATGTATGCAAAAACTAAAAGATACCCAAATGGTTTTTCTGGGCTGCAAACAAAAACCAGAAGGCATTTTTCTTGCTAATGTACAGAAGATGCAGATCTAGTGTAAAATGGATGCCTTTAGCCAGAAAAAATGACTCCAACAACCAAAAAATGGCATGCAAAGGTAGAATCAGCTACCAAGAGATTGCAAAGGCATGTGACAACCTAAAATTCTGATTAAAATACAAAATATGTAAGCCAATTAACAGAAACAAGATTATTGGATCTTACAAAATCCCGCTTGCATGTATATGTAGAGACCAAACAAGCCATGGAAGGAACAAGAGCACGGAAAACTAGCAATATCTCCCGAAAATTTTCAAATTTCACAAAAAAATGCCTTAACAAAGCTCTAGATTTCAATGAAAGCAATAGCAAAATAGATAACTAGTTACTGGGGTGGCTCTGATACCATATCAGAGGATTCACCAAGGTCCAAATAACGAGGATGCATGAGTCGTGGTTGCACGGGATAAAGCAAGTGAATACCACAAAATGCTAAAGTAAATGAAATCAAACAAGAGACAATTGCATAGACAATTTGGAGAAAAGCCAATATTCCATTGACATGAGATGGCCATAATGAAGAATACATATATGAGAGCTAGTAAGTAACTCCACAAATGGTGGTCAAAGCACCCCAAGAATAGATTGTAACTCCTCCATGAAAGGTGGTGACAAGGTGCTAAGAATAGAGAAGTAACTCCCATACCCAGAGTAGCCAATCAAAGGAGTTACCTATGACATTCTTATGACACCTATGACACATCTATGACACACATCTCCACATAAGCTAGCCTATCCCACGAATATAGGAAAACTCCATGTATGCACAAATATATAATATTCCCTAATTAAATAATAGGGAAAAATAAAAACCTACACTAACAAATAGGTGATGAAAGTGGTGATGCAGGTGTTGATGTGGATCATTATGTGTTGGCATGTCCCATAGAATAATATACATAATGTAAGTGCATGTGAGTGGAAGTGGGGTGTACCACTCCATAAAGAAGACAATTTATTGTCCTTTGAAATGCACATGATTTTTATTTAAGTGCAAAATGACAAAAGGATATATGGGGCACACTCTTAGTTGGCCTCATGATGTTGAGTGAAGAATAATTCAAAAAGTTGATGGATAATATTTTAGAATCATGTGGAGTCACATGTGTGAGTGGGGAAAGTTTTGGAAGCATATGACATGTGACGGATCCATTTTTGACCTAATCAAAAGATAATAATCATCTTACTATTCTTGAATAGTGAATTCTTCATCATGTAATCTTCTTTGTATTTTCTATAAGTAGAACCTTTCTCATTTGTAAATGTAAGTAAGCTAATAAAGTAAGCTTATATGAAGCTTGTGGTAAGCTTGTATAAAGCTAGTAAGATTGAGAGTTGTGCAAAGGCACTAAAGCTTTGTATGACTAGTTCTTTTCCTATGTGTAGTATATTGGTGGTGCTCCTATGAAGGCTTGCTCTACAAGTGTGTTATAATATTGGTGATTTGAATAATACATTGAGTTGCTTTGGAGTGGGGTTTTTCTCCTAAAAGTGTTTTCCCCATGTAAATCACTTGTTATGGCATGATATTTTTTTTATTTGTATGTGTTTTTATTATCATTGTGTAGCAAGTTCAAATTATTTGCATATTTTCCTCTCAAGGTTTAATGTAAAGAGTTATTTCCATGATCTTGTAGTCCTTTCAAGTGGTATCAAACCCTAGATAATTTTGATTCTAGTTGTGGGTTTGTTGGATTTTTTGAACTAATCCAGTTTGAGTGGGAGCTTATGCAAAAGATATTTGGACTTCTTTTTTGTAGGAATTTTAAGATGGCAAGCACATCAGGGAAAATGGAGGTTGAAAATTTTTTAGGCAATAGTTTTGAGATGTGTAAGCTAAATATGGAAGATCTATTGATTGATCATGATCTATGGGATTCCATTGAAGAGAATGTTCAGAGACCCATAGATCTAGATGAAGCATTTAAGTATGATGTGATGGACTGGAAAGCCAAAGGTCTCATCATATTGTGCCTTGCATATTATGTACTGATTAATATCCATAAAGAGACTATAGCAAATAAGTTATGGAAGAAACTAGGTGAAATGTATCAAGCTAAGTCTCTTGTTAATAAGATTTTCTTGAGAAAGAAATTGTATTATTTGAGAATGGATGAAGGTGGATAAATTACAAACCACTTGGAATCATTTAATATGTTGGTAGCTCAATTACTATTAGTTGGTGTTAAAATGGATGAGGAAGAAAGATGTTAAATTTTCTTTTGTTTCTTGCCTGACACATGGGATTCTCTTATTATGGCTATAGGAAGTACTTTTATAACCTTGAAAGTTGAGGATATTGTAGGTTATTTACTTTCTAAATAAATGAGAAGGAAAGTTTTATCAGTGCCAAAGAAGCCCTGCATATTTGAGGAAGATCTAAATAAAGAGGCAATAAGAATGAGAAGCATGAAAAGTCTAAATCCAAGTCCAAAAGGGAGATCTAAATCTCCTAGAAATCCAAAGGTAAGATGTTGGAATTGTGGCAAGCATGGTCACTACCAATCAGAGTGTAAAGAGGAAAAGAAGAAAAAGAAGTATGATTATAATAATGAGTCCAAGAAGGAAGGAAGTGATGCCTTTATTGTATCCTTGGTAACCCATGTAAGTAACAATGCATGGTTAATTAATTCAAGTACATCTTATCATATAAATTCCAATAGAAATTGGTTTTCTAAGTATGAGGAGTTTGATGGAGGTAAGGTATACTTGGGTAATGATTAATTTATAACCATTATTGGTCATGGTAGAGTTAAAATTAGATTTATAGATAGAAGGATTAAACATTTTGATGGTGTGTTGCATATCCTGGGGCTCACTCATAATTTATTATCTATGATCAAACTAGTATATATGGGTTTTCAAGCTGAATTTTCTAAATTAGGTTGTAATATGGTTAGAGGTGCTATGGTGATAGCAAAAGGTGTCTAGATTGGCACTTTGTATTAGCTTGGTGCATGCATGGTTGAGTGCAATAGTAATTATGTGAAGACTAGATATGAGACTACTCTATTGGATAAAAATGTAATCAATATTTTTGTGGATGGTCATGATTTATAGGTACTTAAGGGTGCTCACTCTATGGATTTAAAATTGCCTACAAAGAAGACTACATTGTGACACCGTAGACTTGGCCACATTGGTGAAAAATGTCTTAGGGCCTTGAAGAATAAAAACCTTGTTGAAGATTTGACTAAATGTAATATTGAATTTAATTTCTATTAGCATCATGTTTATGGTAAATAAAATTGCATTCAATTTTACTTGAGTTCTCATAAATCTTGTGGTGTTTTAGATCTTATTCATTCTGATGTATTTAGTCTTGTTAATGTTTCTTAAATTTCAAAATCCATGTATTATGTTTCATTTATTGATGATTACATTAGAAGGACATGGGTTTATTTTCTAAAGATTAAATATAAAGTTTTCAATCAATTTAAAGAGTTTAAAGCAATGGTTTAGTTACAAACTAGAAAGAAGATTAAATGTTTGAGAACTGACAATGGTGATGAATTTTGATCTAATGATATTGATATATTTTATAAATATTATGGTATATAGAGACATAAGACAAATCCATATTCACCTCAAAAAAATTGAGTTCCATAAAGAATGAACGAGGCATTGATGGAAAAGGCTATGAGTATTCTTAGTGATGCTAGATTGTAACAAAGGTTTTGGGCCAAAGCTATAGCCACTGCTTGCTACTTGATCAATATATCTCCTACATCAAAGCTTGTTGATAAAATGTTTATGGAGGCATGGTCTAGCCATAAGCCTTTATTGAGACATATTAGAGTTTTTGGCTATGAGGCATACGCACATATGCCAAAGGACAAAGTTGGAGAACAAGGCTATGAAATATATCTTCATCAATTATAGCTATGGTTTTAAAGGATACAAGCTTTGGGATATGGTAGCATAGAAGGTAATATATTCTAGAAGTGTTATTTTATAAAAACTAAGCCTTCTTCTATTACACTATAGCCAGAGAAAAAAAATGAAATAAGTGATTTAACCTTCTCTTACACCTGACAATGTTAAGTTGAGGCCACGAGAGAGACAATAAGTTGAGGAGAGATCATCAAGCTCTAAATCTTTTGAATATGAGGTAGATGAAGAAAAACCTCCACCTCAACTTGTTCAAAGGTCTACAAGGTGTAGACAACCACCAAAAATGTATTCTCATGATTATTGGAGATGTATATTTTCTTTGAGTACTAACATTGATGAACTGAGATCTATAGAAGAAGTTTTGGGTATGAATGATGCTTAGTCTGTGAAGGTTGCTATGGAAGAAGAAATGATATCTTTGAAAAATAATGATACATGGGACCTTGTACCATTACCTAAAGGATGTAAGCCCATTAGATGTAAATGGGTGTTCAAGAAAAATATTGGTTCAGATGGTAGAGTTAAAAAGTACAAAGCTCGGTTGGTTACAAAAGGTTACTCTCATGTTGAGGGTGTTGATTATAGTGATATATTTTCTCCTATTGCTAAAACGGCATTCATTAGATTATTTTTTTCTATTGTAGTAGCTTATGATTTAGATATTGATAAAATGGATGTGAAGATTCCTTTCCTTTGTGGTGATTTAAAGGAGGAGATTTATATGACATAACCAAAGAACTACATAGTGAAAGGTAAAATAAATTTGGTTTGCAAGTTAAAAAAATCCTTTTATGGTCTCAAGCAAAGTCCTAAGATGTGGTACCAAAAAATTAATACATATGCATTGAGTTTTGGGTTTGATTGGTCTAAATATGATCATTGTGTTTATTATAAAATTGATGTTGATCATTTCCTAATTATTACCTTGTACGTTGATGATATGTTATTTATTAGTAATGGGAAAGTTTTGATTTCAGATCTTAAATCTCAACTCTCATCAAAATTTGAGATAAAAAATATCGGTGCTGCAAGACACATTCTTGGGATGGATATTAGGAGAAATATAGAATATAAAGCTATGGCTTGACCAAAGTAAGCCTATGAATTCTATATTACATATATTTAACATGCAAGATTGCAGACCATTGTGTGTTCCTTTTTCAATTGGAATGAATTTATCTACTAAAAAATGTCCTACATCCTCATCAAATATGGAAGACATGATTAGAGTGCCTTACCATAGTGCAGTCAAAATTTTGATGTATGTTATGGTTTGTACTAGACCAGACATTACCCAAGTAATGGGAGTTCTTTCATGTTATATGTCGAATCTTGGTAGAGTTATTTAGGATGAATTTAAAAAGGTCTTCAGATATTTGTGATGTACCTCAAATTATTCCTTATGTTATTATGGTAACATGATTGGAGACATATGTCCTCTCAACATTTTTGGTTATGTGGATTCAAATTGGGTAGGTGATGTTGATAGCAAAAGATCCACTAGTGCTTATGTGTTTACTTTGTTTGGTGGTACAATAATTTGTATGAGTAAGAAACAAGATGTGGTAGATTTGTCCACCATAAAGGTAGAGTATATGTCAGCTACTTATGCCTATAAAGAAGACATTTGGTTTAAGAGACTATGTTTAGATATTGGGTTGAAACAGGGTGATGTGGCAGTTTATTATGACAGTTAGAGTGTTATTTGTCTAGCAAAGAACCTAACTTTTCATGCCATGACCAAACATATTGATTTACAATATCATTTTTTGAGAGACATGGTTTAGGATGGTAGGGTGAAGCTAATAAAGGTAGAGACTTTGATGAATGTTGTAGATTCATTGACTAAGCATGTGAGCATAAAGAAGTTCAAATGGCATTTAGAGTCTATGGGCCTCTTGGCCCCTAGATATTAAGTTCATGTTGGTATGGTTCTTCTAGGTCTTTCAAGGTATTCAATAAATGGGATAATATTGGTAATTGAGGTGTCTCAACCTTGACAAGTTAGGACACTATTCATGATATATTATTCATTTGATGAGTTGGCAGTGGTGAGTCGGCACTGATTATGTAAGTGATGTGGCAGGTGATACAAGTGGTGATGTAGGTGTTGATGTCACTTGAGATGTATTGGCATGGCCCGTAGAGTAATCTACATGATATAAGTGCATATGAGTAGAAATGGGGCATACCACTCCACTATGGAGACAATTTGTTGTCCTTTAAAATGCCCATGATTTTGCTTTAAGTGTAAGATGACAAAAGGAGATATGGGGCACACCTCTTAGTTGGCCTCATGATGTTGTGTGAAGAAGAAGTCAAAAATATGATGGAGAATCTTTTATAATCATGTGGAGTCACATGTGTGAGTGGGGCAAGTTTTGGAAGCATATGACATGTGAAGGATCCACTTTTGACCAAATCAAAAGACAAAAAACATCTTATTGTTCTTGAATAATGAAGCCACTAAAAGGTGGCACATTTATTACCTTGGCTATGAATTTTATTCATCATGTAATCTTATTTGTATTTTATATAAGTATAACCATTTTCCTTTGTAAATGTAAGTAAGCTAAGCAAGTAAGCTTATATGAAGCTTTTGGTAAGCTTGTAGAAAGCTAGTAAGCTTGAGAGTTGTGTAAAGGCAATGAAACTCTGTGGAACTAGTTCTTCCCGTGTGTGTAGTATACTAGTGGTGCTCATGTGAAGGATTACTCTATAAGTGTGTTGTAATCTTGATGATTTTAATAATACATTGAGATACTTTAGAGTGTGGGGTTTTTCTCTCAAAAGGGTTTTCCCCATGTAAATCACTTGTTATGGTATGTTATTATTTTTAGTTGTATGTGTTTTTCTCATCATTGTATAACAAGTTCAAATTATTTACATATTCTCCTTTCAAACTTTAGTGTAAGGAATTGTTTCCACGATCTCGTATTCCTTTCACCTCAATCTCATAGGATATTAGAGCATCATCAAAAAGAGGATACACATGCATAAATAGTCACACATGGTGATCCTATGGTGGCTATTAGACACAACTAGTCGATAGAGAGGCAGTTGAGGAAGGAACCAAGATGGTCAAGGGTAGTAACTCTAGGTTTTTCACTTATACAAAAGCATTCAATAGAGGAGGTGCTCAATAGTCAGGTTGATGGGGAGATCATGGTTGGCATCACTAACACTGGTGAGAAATGCTTTAATTTAATAAGTTTTTGACATAGCTCACTAGTTGAATTTTTTGCTCAATAGTCAGGTTGATGGGGAGATCATGGTTGGCATCACCAACACTGGTGAGAAATGCTTTAATTTAATAATTTTTTGACATAGCTCACTAGTTGCATTTTTTATTTATTTAGTGATAGATAGATGGATTGAGATATGATGTATATTTTGTTTTTGTTTTGAAAGTAATATTGTGGAGGAGTTAAGATGGGGAGCCTTGATTGTGTCCACACACCATGATATTTTGGATGGGGTGTTGTCCCATTATAAACCATCCACCTTGGTAGACTCTGTGGTACCATATGCCCCAGTTTATTCTGGTTGGTTTATATTGGTGGTGGAGGTTGTTTGATAGTTGAAAGATGAGGAGATAGCTTAAATCCACCTGAAGGAGTAAGAAATGGAAAGGCTTAATCCTATAAGGTATTAACACATGAGTGAGCTACCCATATGGTGACTACTATAGAGCTTGGATGTGTATAGGCTTAGGGGGGCCAATATATAGGGATAGGTTGATGGCTTGAGATCTTGGACTACCTCATTATAGCATACCATTCAAAGGGGTCAATCATATGCATCCATGCGTAGTATGGCTTGACCATAGGACAGACATGATGGAGCACAGCCTTAGAGTTGTAGCTATTGTATTTTTATTATATTATATCAAAATCATGTTATATATATGGACATTTCTTGGTCTCTAATTTGTATTTGTTTATGGATAGATGTATGGATGTATTTCCTTTCTAGCACATGTATTTTAATTTTTTTGTATATATTATGTGAAATATGTTATTTAATATATATATATATATATGGACATTTCTTAGTCTCTAATTTGTATTTGTTTATGGATAGATGTATGGATGTATTTCCTTTCTAGCACATGTATTTTAATTTTTTTGTATATATTATGTGAAATATGTTATTTGTGTTTTCTTTTCTATCATTATGTGATACACATGCATGGTTAAAAACAAAATAAAATGATTTGGAAAAGTATAAATAATCATAAAATGTAATACACACTATATCATGATGGGAAATGTGTAAAATAAAGAGATGAATAAATATAAGAAACCAAAATGGTAAAGTAATGGGTAACAAATGTTTGCAAACCATGTAAAAGAATTGCACCAAACTAAAAATTCATACTATATCAAGTTGGTAAGTATGAAAATGTGTAATAAAATTAAAAGCATTGGAAAATCAATGGTATAAAAATAAATGAACAACAAAGTGAATCAATCATACTATATCAAGATGGGAAGTATGAGAAATGTAATAAAATGCTTGTAAATATACACGCAATCAAAAACTAAGAAGATAAAAGTGAAATTTTTATGAAGTAAGAATAAAACATACTAAATCAAGATGGGAAGTATATAAATGACATGTAAATCATAATGTAACACAAATTATCTCAAATTTGAAGCATGTAATTTTATTGTGATTTGGTTATAGTATGAACTTTTTATTAGAATATTCTATGAGGAGAGCCTGGTCCTATCCAAGGTCTTACCTTTTAACTCATAAAGGGAACACCAATGAGGTGGATAAAAATGTTGGAATAAATTAAAGGGATTTAATGTCATAATTTATGAGGAGAGCTTGGTCTTATCCATGGTCTTACACTAAAACTCACAAGGTGAACACCAATGAGGTGAATGTTAGATAAGGGGGAAAATAAGGAAATATTTTATGAGGAATGCCTAGTCTTATCCAAGATCTTACAATACAACTCACAAGGGGAAACCCTAGGGGTAAGATTAGTTAACAAACCAATATTCATCAAAGAGAAATATTAGGATTGTTGTAATAAAAATAGGGAATGTAAAAAGCATGACATAGGCATTGATGAGAAAACCTTAGTAAACATGAGGCATAATAGGTAAGAAAGAAAGACACTAAGAGTCTAATGACCATCAAAATACAAAGGATACCTACTCATAATAAGTACAAAGTTGTATAGTCAAATAGGTTGGATACGAATATCAACTCATAAATGTTATATGAATAAGGAAAGTAAAATGGTATTACCTTCCCATAAAATGTTCTCCATTCCTCAGGACCTATTATAGAGCCATCAGTCTACTATGAAGATTGGGTACTTGTGTGAGAAAGTAGGTAGCACTTACAAATTTATTTGTGGTTCTTCGATCCTAATCTACTAGCCTACCACACCCCAATGGACCTTGACCCTATAATGAGGACAACTATGGAGTTTGAGCTTCAATTAGAAATAGGATATGTGGAAAAGATAGTAAATCATGTCTTTTGGTGTGATTAAACCTTTGGATTGTATGTTTCCTTTTAAATTGTTGCCTTTTGTTTAAATGATTTAGATTTAAACTTTTTTTATAGATTTTATGATTCCTCCTCCATATAGATTTAGAATAACTAACATGGATGCTAAAATTGATACACACGAATGAGTTTTATACTTTAGCTAAAGGAGGCTAAGTAACCAAAGATATGACTAACTAAACAAATTAGGCTTACCTATGAACCAGTATGTAATCTCAAGTTTCAACCGTATGTATACTTAGTATATGAGAGGGAAACAAGGGAAGAAGGGAGATCAAAATAGATAAATGCATAGAATTAGTAAAATGAGAAATCTTGTTTACTAATTGATCATATGGTAGAGATAAAATACTAAGGGAATAAGGTTTGTATAACCAATTCATAATAATAATTATCTTTATTTGAGTGTAAAAGGTAGTAAACATTCATTACATAGAAAATAAAGGAATCCATGAAAGAAGTGAAATCATAAACATAATTTTACATTCATGAAAATAATAGGAATAAACCATAACATAAAGTGAAAGAGAATGAAACCATGTAAAACATATAAATCATAATATAGTGGTTCATACAAAAGAAATAAGTGAAATCATGTTTGACAAATAATCATAAATATAAGATATATATATGGATCACAAATCCAATCTAGATCATATAATATAATAATGTGAGATAAAACCATGTAGTGTTCATAAATAATAATAGATGTGAACACAAATGTTATCCATAACATCTAAAACATCCCTATGTAGCTAAATTTTAATGTTAACCAGAGTCTCATCAATCTTCATGGAAAGTTGTGAAAAGAATTCCTTTCATATCATCTCAACTAAAAAGGTACGTGTAGAGGAAGAAGATTAATGTTCATGTGGTATCTCCTATGTGTTATACTCAACTAAAGGAATAGGTGTCTTGATGGGAATGGTATCTATGGAGGTAAGAAGAGATGAAACTAGAAAATAAGGAGGAACCTTCATTCTTGGATGACCTGTAGGAGAAGGAAAAAGTAGTGTTGGTGTAGACTATGGGAATTTTTGGAGATGTTATTAAAGCATGAATCATTGATCATTATTATGGGTAGAACATTGATGCAAAAGACAATAGACTTCCTCATATGTAGGTATGTACTCTAAAAGTATCTTAGGAGGAGTTATGGGCTTTTATTTGGGATGAGCAATGACTAGTCTCAATTTGTCGATGTACTACCTAATTTTTTGATAGTGGGTATAAGAATGGTTATTTATTCCATGGAAGAAACAAATATGTCTATTAGCAAACTGTGGAGGTCTACTAGTTGAAGGGGTAGAAGAAGAAGCCTGGGGATACTAATATAGATGACAATCTTTGGTCTGATAACCAACAACTCTATGAATATCGTAATAAGTCTGATTTTCCCATTGTACAAGTAAGGGATAAAGATGAGGTAATGGAATAAAACCATCACCAAGGAAGGGCGAATATGGATTAGAAACTAGACTAGGCTCATTTGTAGGTAAGGTTGGTTGTGTAATAGGTCAAAGCAAAGTAGCTAATATCTGTAGAGGAAACATACTAGAAGGGTCATGATATCTAGAAAAATGATAAGGTCATGTCATGGCATGATCCATGAGCATACTCCTAAGAGGATCTATTATGACTAGAGGTTTAATATGTGAGTGTCTCATCTCTAACCTATAAATATTAGTGTAAAAACTAATATTATATACTACAAGAGAAAGAATGATAAAATAAGAATGAAAAGACTAAAATAAATAAGAATGATATCTAAGAACTTTGGTGTTTCTAGCTTGGACAAATATAGTTAAAAATGGATTAGCTAAATCATAACCATCATCATAATCAGGTGTATATAAGCTAATAGTACATGTAGAAACTATTTTATCAATTGAGGAAGCATGTTATATAGAATGTATATTTTTGGTTAAAGTAACTGGTATGTCATCAAAAGGTTACTGATAGGATTAAGGTTGAAGATAAGGAAGAAGTTAAGTGATGATGTAAGGGAGAAGATCAAAAAATTTGATTTTTAGGATTATCTCATTCGATTCATCATCATCGGAGTGTAAGAGGTTAGGTGTAATAGTCCCAATTAATTCATGATGATCATTATAACCTCTAGTGGAGTTAACTAGATAGTTGAAGTGTTGGGATTATTGAAATGGGACATTGGGTAAGGGTTTAAGGGTGGGTATTTTAAAGACACTACATTCTTGGAATTATTTCAAATTCTAAGGATTCATATTCCCTTGAATCTTTTATATAGCACCATTATGAGGAAATTTGATGCAATGGCATGCGTATGAAGTGATTGCTTGCATACAATAAGTTGAAGGTCAATCAAGTAAGATATTGTAAGAAAGTAGAAAGTTAAATATCAAGAATTTCACATGGATGGAAATGGGAGGAACATTAATGGGAAGCCAAACATAACCTAGAGGATGCATTTGTTTTTTGTCATAGCCTTGGCATGTATTGCATATGTATTTAAGGTTACATTTGAGTATCCAAGTGTTTCAATAAAGTTAAGAGAGGCAACACAAGTGCTTAAACCTTCATCAATTAAAGCATGCTTAACTTAGATATCACCTATTTGGACACTAATGAATAAGGGAGGATCATTTGCACAAAAGCATATCTCATCAAGAATCATAGAAGAGATAGGGAATTTAAGTGAGAGAAAAGTATCCATTATTTCATCAACATGGATGGACATCCCTTCACATTTTTAAAGTATGCTATCTTTAGATCTGGCTAAGGTAGCCTCTTTCCCTATAGGAAGAGGAAAATGGATGTCCATTTTGAATAATAATTGTATTACATAGTTACAAGGGTGGGGATAAGTTCACATTATCTCTAAGAATGGGATTTGGCATGGAAGATGGGAAAGTTTTATAATAGGATCCCATTCATCATAAACTATGAGAAGATTGTTATATATAGGTGTGTAGTGTTGCAAGAGTAATTGGGAATTGGGTTTGGATGTGACATTAAACTTATGTTGATAATGCATGGTTTGCTTAGTTTTGTTACAAGTGATTTTAGATGATGTGAGGGTTTATTGAGGTACTTCTTATGGTTGAATAGAAGAAATATTGTTTGAAGTTTGAGAGATGTTTTCATGTGGTATGGAAGTTGGTGAAAGAGTAGAACTTATATCAATGGTATGAGAGGTATGGTCATTTTGTGTTTTTATAAGTGGTGCTTGTATGGTTGTTGGTTCCTCTTGCCCTAATTCAATGAGATGGGATGGGGAAGTGTCTTGAATGATGTGATGGGAGGTGTGATGTGTAGGTGTTGGATTTGAATCAATTTAAGTAACTAATCTTCTCATACTAGTCATATTAACCACATCTTCATCATTGGTGTTAAGGTATATAATAATTTTAATTTTTTTAGTAGTAAGGGTAGGTTGATCAATGTTATCTTGGTGGTTAGGAATGGGATCTTTATAGATAGTAAAATGAGCATTATCTTGGTTTAAAGCTTGATTTTTATGTTGAGTCTCATGAAATTTAAGTGTTATGTCAAGATTATTGACATTTTTTTATAATGGATTCATGGTCAAAGTTAGGACCAATAATAAAATCCATAGCAATATTTCTTAATTGTCTATGAGTCTCATGAGAATGACCCAAACTTGCATGAAACCAAAAACAATTATTTAGATCATACCATGAGTTCATAGGATGAGTGGGGTCAAGATCTCATGTTAGAGGTCTCAGAAGATGTTTTTGAATTTTTGATAGGGACAATGGTTTATGCACATTAGTATGATTATTTTGAGAAAATGTGGGATTATGATTAGAATTATTTTTAAGAGGAGGAACATGCTCCATAGTGTTGTTTGGAGCAATATTTTGTATGGTGTGTATGGTGTCATAAGTGTCAATAACACCATCATTGGTTACATGATGGTTTTTAGTTTTGATTAATATGAGAGTTATTATTGTATATTGAGGTGGTTCAAATTGAAACATGAGGAAGTATTTTCATTTGCTTTGGTCAAGAGCTACTTCCAAAGTTTTTGGAGAAAGGGTCCTAATGTGATATTATAATCTAGGGTGGAAAGCATTGGTAAATAAGAGGATGACGTTGTCATCTACCATATTATTCTAAGATTTGTTAGAGAAATTTTTCCATCATTTGATGAAGACTTGAGCCATTTTAGTTTCAAGTTGTTTACAATTTATAATATGAGCTAAGTTGTTTTTAGGAAGATCACTAGTTTGGAATTCTTAGACCAATCAGTTGACCAAGTCTTGTAGGCTAGTAATAGAGTGGGTTTTTAATTTATTGTAACAATCTAAAGCATCTCTTGAAAGCATTTTAACTAAGAGTTTAATGACAATGAAATTATTAAGCTTAACCCAATATTTTTAAAGGTTTCAAAATGTTTCTAGATGAAAGGTAGGATTTTTAGATCCATTACAAGTGATGGTGGGTTGATAGCTCCTATATCAATGTTGGTAATTTTAGGTATGAGAGGTTCATTTTGTAAATGTTTGATAGTTTTGTTGATAAGTGGAGGTTATCATATGAGGTTACCATGTGAATCCCTAAGGGGTGGTGGTGGCATTAGGATTTTGTGATCCCCATGGCACATGGTGAGTTTGGTTTTGGAGATGTATGAGGTGATTTTTCATTTACATCATTTGATTTGCATTATTAGTTTGAAAAGCATGCATTTAGTTAAGCATTTGTAATAAAAGTTGATTGGTTTGAGCAACATTTTGGCTAGTGGATGCAACATGTGATGCACTAATATTATGTGATATATTAAGATCTTGAGATGCACTATGAGTGTAGGATGAGGTGATATCATATGATGCACTAGTGGCATGATTATCAATGGTATTATGGTTAAGGATGTGGGTATTTTGAAGAACCCCTCTAAAAGTTGAGCATACCATGTTTGTATAAATACTTGGAATGGAGATAGAATAATACATAGAGGATGATGTCATGGTGTGGGAAGGACACATTATAGAGGGGAAATATTGGGATGAAAATAAAGGGCTTGCCCCTAAATCCTTTGGAAAATCTAGGGGAAGGTGATTAGAGTTATATTATATGATGTCCCATCATGAGATTATAGATGGTTTTAGGATATTTTCCTTTATGTTGAGGGTTTTCATTGATGAAAAATACATTTAAATTAGGTATTAAAGGTCACACTCATATTATAATGAAAACAAAGGGTTGAATGTTGAGGAAGAATGGGGAGGAGTCCCATAATTGGTAGTGTAGGTGGCAATATAGACATTATTTTGATCTATAGTGGGTGCCACAAGATGTATCTTAGGAACCCTATTGGGATTGGTAAAATTCATCATGTTTGTTTGATTAATCTTATATTATCCTCAAAAAAAAAATCATGGTGGAGGGAAATTAAAAACTTGGTAATAATGAGGATCAACTAGTATGATATTATGTTGAACTAGTTGACACAGTCTTGTAGGATAGTAGATAGGATAGGCTACAAAAGACACAGTCAAATTAGTCAACTATGTTTTGTAGATGGTTATACTGAGGAAGCCTAAAAGACACATAGTTAGATATGTCAATTATGTGTTGAAGGTAAATAGGACAAGTAGTTTGTAGGAGACTGGGTCGATAGAGTGACTATGTTTTGTGGGAAAATAGATATTGTAGGAGACACAGTCAAGTAGATCGACTATGTTCTAAAGGTAAATATAGGTTTTGATTGTTATGACTCTAGATGATCTAGGTTTATTTTATAGAATATTTTAAATAAACACATAGACAACTAGGTTGATTCAGTCGATCTAGTTGTAGCACATAACATAAACCTTATACCAACACTAGCCAATACAAGTTTTGTAATGCAACATATAATTATCAGAGAGAAAGTAGCAAGAATAAAAATGCTAATATATTTAGTCATTCTTGAATGTTTTAAATTATAACTTTTAGAAATAAATGTGATATAGATTTGGCTATAAAAAGGAGCTATAAAGGCAATATAAGGATTGTTTTAGGTAGTTAAGGCTGAAAGGGATTTGTATTGTCAATGATACTTGCTTGGTATTGGGGCCTACACCCTTACTTCACAATCCCATAGTGATAAGGGTGTTAGGTGATTTTCCAATATATACCATCACCAATCTATTTATGCTCATCCATAAAACTGATTTAGTTTCCCTCGTGGTGATGAAATCCAAATAGTTAGACCTCAAGTAAAATTTATTTAATGCTTTTTCATATTAAGTGGTTTGGAAGTGTATGAATAAAATAAAAAGAGTGTGATTAAATTGATATATTAAAAATTCTTATTTATTCTTTGTGTGCTACTCTAAAAAAGAAATAAAATGAAAATTGAATCAATTACAAATAATATGAGTTAAGTGCTTTGATTAAAGAGTACAAGGTCGGTTCAGATGACCAAGTATACAAAAAGTATAGAACATAATCGATAGGGTTGATTCGATCAATTAAATTAAGAGAAAAAAACATAGTCCAACAATTTGACTAAGTATCCTAGGTACAAAATCAAGCCATAGAACTATTTTGATCCAATTAACCTAGTTCATTGTAGAGTTATAGTTTTTAGACTAAAAACTATGAAAAATAGGACTGTAATGAAGAAAAGAAATGATTAAGATGGTGAGAATGAACTTGATGATTTTGAAGGTGCTAAAATTTTTATTTTTATACTATGTCATCCAGATGAATATTTTTAGCCTACTAATAGAGTCGACTAGGTGGACTAAGTTTGAAAACTTATATGTAAAGCAATGAACTGAGTTGAACCAATTGATCCAGTTACTTATGGTTGAATATGACCAACACAAATAAAAATAGAGTTGATCAGAGTGAGTGTGTGTTAAACTTGCACACAAAATGTTATATTGAGTTGATAGATTTGATTCAGTGATGTAAAAATAAAATAAATAACAAATGATAATAAATGAAGGTGTGAAATAAAACTTGCAAGGGTTAGTTCATGTTGGTTTCACCAAAATGTATATAAGGGAAAGTGAAGTTGATCTAAAAATCAATCGTAGCTTAGAGAAGATAAATAACATTATCCCTTTTGGTACTTACTATTACATTTGTACAATCAAGGTCATGATAAATATAGATATGTTAGACCTAACTAAGGCGTCTCTTACCACACAATATCACTAGAGAGAGTTCCAAAGCCTCTAGTCAAATAATATGTCAGAAATCTAGAACATAAAGCTCTGATACCACTTTGTTAGGATTAGGAGCACAATTGATTACCTTGTATAAGCAACTAAACATAGAATTTAACTAGAAGTAATAAGTAACTAGAAATCAAAAACAACACAAAATTTGAGAGACAATACACAATTGTATTAACTCATCCAAAAGGAAATACAATGAAGAGATTACACTCTTCCCACACCTCTTGGGCATACCAGTAATCTTCCCTCAAGAGTTCTTTCTCTCACAACTAATTACAACCATAACTCAAACACAAAGTTGTACCCTCCACTAGTCAGTAACAATACTGCCAGTCCAACAAGTACTCCAAGTAGATCTCCCTGATCTTGCACAACCTGCAAATCAAATGATCTTACTTACCATGTAGATCTCCCCTGATCTTGTAACAACCTGCAAATCAACTTGATCTTATAATCAGAAGGATCTCTTCCTTGTCCTTGATTACAATACAGCCCCACGAGTCTATTATATAGATCCCATGCAAACAATAATTAGACTTCTAATTACAATAATTAGAAATGTAGACTCAAGACTAAAATTAGTCTTTTACATGCAAATAAATTGTCTATCTAAAATAAGACCAGTTTTGGAGATGCATGCAAACACATTCACACATAGGCTACTGATGTCGATGCCTATCTGACCGATGTCGGCCGACCCATAACCGACGTTGATTACTGTGAACACTGAAGATGATCGATGTTGGTTGCACTACCAACATCGATTTCTCTGTAACTCAGCAACCTCCTCCATGTTTGCATCAATAAAGCTTTTAGCTCCACAACCTAACAATCTCCCACTTAGAGATAAATAGTTGCATATGTACCTGTACTTGTACATCATCTAATTTTGTTTCCTAGCTTGTATCCCTCTTCAAGTTCAATCTTGAAGACCAACCACCACACATCTTGTGGTGCTACACCTATCATCGAAGTCCCCTGCCACATCCAAATCTACATACCCATGTAAAGAAGTCCTTGACCCTGCATAGCATGCTAACTTGCTGCTGGTCCCTCTCAGATACCTGAGAATCCACTGAACTACTTTCTAGTGCTTCTTTCCTGGATTGGCCATAGACTTGCTGACAACACCCACTTCTTGGGCAATATCAAGTCTAGTACACATGTACTTAACCTCATTATGTGATTTGGGACACTATTATGTGAACTGTCCATCCATAGGTGTGTTAACCGGTTCTGCATCTTGCATAACGAACCTCACCACTACCTTATTCACACAATCATCTTGAGACAACATCAACTTGTGATCTTCCCTGTCTCTAAGAATACTTATGCCAAAGAATCTTGCTACTCCCAAATCCTTCATGGCACACCTCTGAACTAACTTTACCTTTAGCTCAGCAACTCCCTATATGTCTGACCCTGCAACAAGCATACACACTACATACAGTAACAGGATAATGTAGCTAATATTATCCAACCTGGTAAAGGAAACACAATGGTTACATTGACATTGACTAAAGCCATGCTTTTTCATACACCTGTCAAACCTCCATTGTTCTGTAGCCTACTCAAGACCATATAACCTGGCCTTCCATCTCACATGTCCATTCTCTCTCTTCTTTAACCTGGGAATTCATTCATCTTTCAGTGCTTTCTTTTTGACTAGAAACTCTACCAAATCTCTCATTTGGTTCTCTCCCAAGGAATCAAATTCCTCATTCATGCCATGTTCCCACTATTTCCTAGATTCTACCTACTCTGCTTCTTTAAAACTTCTTGGTTCTTGACCATCAGTGAGAAATAAGTAGTATAAAGAAGGGGAATAATGAATTTGAGGCTTACTTACCCTTTTAGTCCTCCTCATGGGCATTTGACACTCCTTGGCAGCTTGTTGTCCACCCAAAATCTATTTTAATAGTGAACAATGTCAGTCACCTCTCAGTCTAGACCCAACCGATATCAGTTCCATGTGATCAACCTGACTACTGATGTCAGTTACCTGATCAACATCAGTGTTTACTTGATCACTGATGTCAGTTCCCTGACTGACATCGGTGTCCACCTGCCTGACACCATCGACTCTAGTCTGCACATGACTGATGTTGGTACCTGTCTATTCGATGTCAGTTCCACCTGACCAACATCGGTAACTATGTTTTCCTATGAGTGATGACTTTTTACCCGTGAGCTTACTTTGAATCAAAACCTTGTTCAAACTACCCTACTCAGAATTATTCAGCCCCTTGAGCTGATCTCTGTCTGTCATCTTCTCCTTGAAAACCAAGGCTTTCCTGTTCTTGTCAAAAACATCAGATTTCCTCTTTATGCCATAAACTGAATCCTTTCTTGTAGCATGTGTTTCAAAAAACCTCACTTTCTTCTGTTGCTTATAGAAATCTCGATCTATGCTTTCTGAATCTGAACTCTTACCTTTTGACTCAAGAACATGCATCCCCTTCTTATTTATGTGACCAAGCCTATGGAGCCACATCTTTGTATCTACATCTAAAGTAGATAAACCAGAAGGAGAATCAGTAATAAAAGTAGATAGATAAAGAGTACATACTTTCTTACCTCTCGCTAAAACAAGTGCACCCTTGGAAACTTTCCAAGATTCTGCTGTGAGAGTTACTATGCATCCCTCATCACCCAACTTTCCTACATAAATCAAATTCCACTTCAGGACTGGGACATGCATGACCTCCTTCAACATCCATGTGTTGCTCGTCTGCAATTTTAGCTGCACTTTCCCTTTGCCAACCATTTGACAAGGCTTACCATCCCCTAAATAAATCTTTCCAAAGTCTCCTTGGACATATTCATGAAAAAATTCTCTATTTGGGGTTGCATGGAAAGAGGTACCAGAATCTAACACCCAAGATTCCACTTTATCCAAGGAACATACAAGAGCATCTTGTGCAACAATATCTGCAACATCTACTTCTTCATTTCTTTCATGTTGATCTTCAACCAACCATCAATCTTTCTTTACATGCCCTTGCTTTCCACATTTCCAGCAGATTATTCTACCATACCTAGATTTGGATCTCCTACCTATCTTTGACCTTGATTTCCCTTGCTTGATCTTCTCTCTTTGCCTTCCCCTACTTTCAACACTTAAAGCATTCCCTGATGATTCACCTATGTTTTTCTTGTGAATTTCTTCATTCAAGATTACACTAACAACATCATCAACTTTTAAGATATTTGAAGCAGACGCAGTATTGCTAACTGCCATTACCAAACTATCCCAACTTTCAGGCAATGAGTATAAGATTAAGAGAGCCTTAATTTTATCATCAAAAGCTATATTGACTGAAACTAACTTATTTACTAATCCATGGAAATCACTAAGATGACTATGTACCGATCCACCTTCCAACATTTGCAAATTAAATAATTGCTTCATAAGAAATACCTTATTCGAAGCTGAGGGTTTTTCATATAAATTTTCCAAAGATTCCATTAACTCTACCGTTGTCTTAGCTTGTGATAAGTTGGAAATCATAGACGATGCCAGACTCAACCTTATAGATCCTAGAGCCTTCCGATCAAGAACCTTCCATTCTTCATCTTTCATATCCATGGGCTTGCATGCAACCCCACCCAATGGTAAGTACAGATCTTTTTGATACAGATAATCTTCTATCTGCATCCTCCATAATTAATAATTATTGCCATTGAATTTCTCCATTCTTAGCTTAGTTTATTCTACCATTGCTTTACTCCCACTTAATCAGAAACCCCTTAGAGTGACATGTAATCAAACACTAACCTACTCCGAACCAGGCTCTATAAACCTGCAACCTCACTCTGATACCACTTGTCAAAAATCTAGAACATAAAGCTCTGATACCACTTTGTTAGGATTAGGAGCACAATTGATTACCTTATATAAGCAACTAAACATAGAATTTAACTAGAAGTAATAAGTAACTAGAAATTAGAAACAACACAAAATTTGAGAGACAATACACAATTGTATTCAACTCATCCAGAAGGAAATAAAATGAAGAGATTACACTCTTCCCACACCTCTTGGGTGTATCAGTAATCTTCCCTCAAGAGTTCTTTCTCTCACAAGCAATTAAAATCACAACTCAAACACAGAGTTGTACCCTCCACCAGTCAATAACAATACTACCAGTCCAACAAGTACTCAAAGTACTCCAAGTAGATCTCCCTGATCTTGCACAACCTACAAATCAAATGATCTTACTTACCATGTAGATCTCCCCTGATCTTGCAACAACCTACAGATCAACATGATCTGACAATCGAAAGGATCTCTTCCTTGTCCTTGATTACAATATAGCCCCATGAGTCTATTATATAGATCCCATGCAAACAATAATTAGACTTCTAATCACAATAATTAGAAACGCAGACTCAAGACTAAAATTAGTCTTTTACATGCAAACAAACTGTCCATCTAAAATAAGACTAGTTTCAGAGATGCATGCAAATGCATGCACACACAGGTTGCTGATGTCAGTGCATGTCTGACCGATGTTGGCCAACCCATAACCGACGTCGATTACTGTGAACACTGAAGATGACCGACGTCAATTACATTGTCGACATCGATTTCTCTGTAACTCAGCAACCTCCTCCATGTTTGCATTAGTGAAGCTTTTAGCTCCACAACCTAACATAATACCACATAATAACCCTAACTAGGTCTTATGTTTGATTATCAAAGTAAATGAAAAATTAAATTAAATCTAATCTAGTGCTCACCAAAGCATATGGCACGAAATGGAGATAATAAACATTAAAAGTAAACATGCAAAGAACAACTCTAATCAAGTCAATATAGATATAATCCTAATACATGGAGAGAGAAATACATTCAAAATCCATTACTTATTCTATTTCTATCTACCTAAATAAAGGCTTAAGAGTTATAAATACTTACCTTGAAAATGAACCCATTGAGGGTCAATCTCTCCATTGGCCAATGGTGTTTTGCAAGAGGTTGTTGTGGCTTGTAAGGATCACAAAGATAGGTCATCTCTAGGTTATATGATTGATCCTATACATCTAAGACTTTTCCATAAGAAAATATTATTCTCTTCAAGTGTAAACCCTAAGCAATGACTCCTAAAGTATAATGGTAGAATAGCATATTGTAATGAAGTGCACATGAATGAATATCTCTATCTCTCTAATGAAAATGTCAAAAAAGAGGTGTTTATATTGCCAGATATAACCCTAAACTCTTTTGAAGTTTTAGATGATAGATTCAGCCTAGTTGACCCTATTCTTTAATAATTAATTAATTAGGTCCCTAAATAAGTTGACTAAGGATAACCTATTCCCATAACAAGGTTATTTTTAAGAACAGGGTTGGCCCATGTGACTTTATTCAATAAATGACAAAAGGAGGCTTTGGCTTAGGTAGGGGTTATTTGAGGTGGTGAATTTCTTGGAGTGTGTAAAGGAGGTGTCAAATCTTAGGGAAATGTATAGTAGAGGTTTGTGTTGGTTTCAATTGATGGTATAAGGAACAACAATCTTATAAAGAACTAATGGTCTGCACACCCCTTCCTGGTTCACCCTTTAAGGCATGCACTCAGAGAGATTGAGAATCAATAGGTTCTTACAATAAAGAAAGCATCAGTAATTGATAAAGTTTTAAAATATTATGTGTATATAGATTCATCTAACTCAACAATGCATTATTAATCTAATTCCCAATGCAAGTCAGTAATAAGTACCCTATTAATAATATAATATTGGCTATAGGTTGAATAACTATAATATCTCAGCATAAAGGGTACCCATTCTGGCATGTTTCAATCTAAATCCACCTATTTATCTGAATCAAACTAATCCCCCTTTAAACACTTAAAAAATGTACCTCTTCCATCCCAAAATGCTCCCACTCTCCTGTAATGTCCCCTCCCTATGACTTAGAGGCCTAATTGGCCTAGTTTGTCCCTTCCTTTATTATTCCCTTACGAAATGGTGCATGAGAGAAATAAAGAGAATATCAAGGATTTTATGAACACTCAATGTTATGTTTTAACATTGAGGTGTTTATTAAGGGTGTTATTTTCACCAATGGATAGTAGACCCTTTTTAATAAGTATTTATTACTTATTATTCATATTTTTATTTCTTTTAAAAAGAGTGAATGCATTTTCAGGGTGATTTGGTTTATATGAATGAAAAAGAAGGAAAAATGGATTTATTATGATATATTCACTTTTGCTTTGTAAAAATGGACTTGTGTGTTCATGCTTGTGCTAAGAGAGTAAATTATTTGGGATCCCCACTTTTGGTATAATGGCCACTTTCTCCCTAACTAAATGAACTATTTTGGTGAGATGAAATCACATCCTCAAATATCTAGTAGAAGTTCTATAGCATTGAAGTGTGTGGATAGTGAAGTTTTTGGGGGGAGTGTAGTAGACTGAAGAAGGTTCATTGAAAGGCAAAAATATCTATTAGCTACTATGTTTTGGGTTAGAAGGGTCTACATTCCAAAGTGGGAAGTTCATGGGAGGTGTAGGGGCATTAAAATATATTCTTTGTGTGCAACATAGTTGTAGTGGGAATTAGTGCAGGTTGCAATTGCTAAAATAGGTTGTAAACAATAGATTTTGAGGGTGTTAAGAGGAGGTACATCATCTAGGAAGTGAATTAATCCATATAAAATAGTTATAGTAGTATTCTTTATCACCAACCTTATTTATTATAGTATATTATAGGGAGAAACTATAGTCATAGGTTTATGTTAAATACTAGAAGAGATTCAAGGAAATTTTGCATATATATATTAACATCTGCTTGTAAGAGATTTCTATAAAAGAGTTTGAATTGTTGGTGTGAAAACACCTTGGCGTCTCATGCCTTATCAAGCATCCATAATCAAGGCTAGGAATTACTCTGATGTTATATGTATCTCTAATCTTTTATATTAATAATTGTATTACATTTCCATATTTGTTTGCGTATAATAGTATAGTACACGTAAACTGTTTGATAAAATGATTAAGTACCAACATGATTGAAAAATTAATTTGGTGTAAAATATATAGTGAAACATTGAAAGTAAAGTGATTGACAAAATTCCCAAGTCAATAGAAAATAGAAAATCATACAAGTTTTGGGTTTCCAAGTGGATTCAGGATATTTTAGTGGTATCAGAGCTAGTTTTCTTACCAACCTATGAGTTAGATAACCTTATGTAAGATCAAGCATTCTCATACATTTAAATATGAGTACCCATAAATATTATTTGAGAAGAAACAAATATATTCCAAACCTTGAGGATCAAATCATGATTGAGGCAATGGTTGAGGGCAGAAGTAAAGAGATAGCAGCAGAAGATCTGGATGGTGAATTCATGAAAAAGGTACTCATTAATATGGTCAAAAGTAGGAATAGATAAATTTATATTTGAGTCATCTGACACAATATTTTAGGGGTACACAGTAATGAAGGTGGTGGAACCATAAATGGGGAAATGAGACATAATGCCATCCACATGAATAACTCACTCTGCATTCCATGGAGACCATTGATGCCTACATTCTCTTAAGAGGAAATACCAGAGAGACTAGAACAACCACAAGAGCTAGAGGAGGTGGTATTTTTAAGATCATAGTAGTAGATGGATGTTGACTTTCAAGAAGATATGCCTTTCCCAAAGTACTACAAGTGTAAATATAACACTAAAACTCGATAGGATAGAGGTGGGCCTAACCAGGATATGTAGAGATGTTTGGGAAAATTTAATCTTCCAAACTTTGATGGTGGTTGAAAGTGCACAGCAAGGGCATGGGTCTAGAAGCTTGACACATACTTGGAGTTGAATCACATGAAGGATATAGAGGTGATTAAATTCATTACTCTCCATCTGGACAGAGAGGCACATGATTAGTGGCATTATTGGTTGGTAACCTAAAGGCAATGTGTATATTGACACATATGGAGAATTCATGTAGAGGTTGATAAAAAGGTTTTATAAGAAGGATCCTGAGGCATTATTTTGAGAATTGACACACTTGAGACAAATTAGACTTCTTGACACTTACATTATATATTTTCATAGGTTGTCAGTCATGGTTTCTAATTTTTTCAAGGGATATATGACATCCTTGTTTATCAAGATACTAATAGATCCTATATGGGGTTGGGTAAAGGCATTTGATCCACCTTAACTATATGATTTTATTTAGAGGTCACAAGACTTGGAGTTTTTTACTCCTGAGCCAAAGTTTTCATCAGTCCCTACTAGGCATTCTCCTTATAAGCAAGACAAGGGATCTAAATTTCCAAAGAAGCCTTTCATAACAAATGAGGTTAGGGATGAGTTGAGTAGGAAAAATTTATGTTTCACATGCAAGGACCCATGGGAACTAGGACTCAGGTGCAAGGGGAAAGGAAAAATGAACTATATTGCATTATTTTTGGAAGAGGACAGTGAAGCTTCAGATATTGATGTACTAGATGAATAGAGTGAGCATGAGGAGTTGGAGCCCACTCAAACATAAGAACCTATGTTAGGAGGCATTATTGTTACTTTTTTTGGTACTAATAGGTACAATGCATTCAGGGTTTAGGGTGTGTTATAGGGGTAATGAGTGTCAGTATTGATTGATAGTGGGGCAACCCACAACTTCATTGACAAGGCACTAATTATGTAGTATGGATTATAATTTGAGGACTTTGAGGACTTCAATGTGGTTTTTATAGACGATTTCAATATGGCATGCATCAAATGAGTTCCTCAGCTCAGTATTACTTAGGTAATCATATAGTGACTAATGATTTTTATGTGGTTTTTATGAGCAATACCAACATGGTTTTAGGTGTTCAATGGTTACACTCGCTAGGGTAGTTCACTCAAAACTTCCAAACTATGGAATTAAAATTTCAAGTGAAAGGGAAGAAGGTGGTTCTTTGAGGAATGTCCAATGGATCTCTAAGGGTGGTTATATCCAAGAAGATGGAGAGGACTTTTAGGCATGGTGATGTGGATTGGGTAGTTTATTGCTTCATTTCATTAAAAGATGTAGGAGGTGGTAAACAAGATTACCATATTGACATAAAATATTTGTTAGATAAACATGGTGGGATTTTTGGTGAGATTACTCTAGGGAGACCACCTAATAGAGGGTTAAATCATGTCATAGAGCTCGAGGGAGCCAAACCACTTATTACTACTCCTTATCATCACCCTAGATTTTTTGAGGAAGAGAGTGAGAAAACTATAAAAGAACTACTTGAAATGGGACACATCAGACCAAGCTCTAGCCCATTTACTTCCTCAATGGTTTTGGTTAAAAATAAATATGGTAATTTTAGGATGTGCATTAATTATAGGGCACTTAATAATAAAATTATCAAGAATCGATATCCCATCCTGAGGATCGATGAGTTACTTGATGAGTTGTATGGGGAAAAGTACTTCTCCAAAATCAATCTTTGTCCAGGGTAAAATCATATTAGTGTATAGGAGTAGGATGTACACAATACATATTTTAGGTGCCATTATAGACATTATGAGTTCTTGGTGATGCCTTTTGGGTTGACTAATTCCCCAGCTACATTCTAGTCATGTATGAAAGATGTGTTCAATCACCACTTATGAAAATTTGTCCCAGTTTTCTTTGATGATATCCTAGTATATAAAAAAACATGGGAGGGTCATCTTAGACATTTGGATGAAGTTTTATCTATCATGGGAGCATAATCCCTTTATGTTAAATCTTCCAAATGTGAGTTTTAGATGAGATAATTCTTCTACTTGGGATATTTTAGTAGTATCATAGCGGGAGGAGTCAAAGTAGATCAAATAAAAATATTGAAATTACTAATTGGTCACCACTAAGGACTCTGACTCATCTAAGAGGCTTCTTAGGACTATGTTAATATTAGAGAAGGTTTGTGAAAGGGTACTCTCAATTGACATCACCATTAATAGACCTGACCAAAAAAGGGGAATTTTCTTGGTCATATTATTCATAGTAGGTATTTGATCACCTTAAGAAGGTGATGAGTACGTGTCCCATGTTATCATTACTAGACTTTTCATAGCCATTTATCCTTAAATGTGATGCTTTGGGAATGGGTGTTGGTGTAGTACTTATGCATAATAGGCATCCTGTTGCCTATGAGAATTAAAATATGAGCATAGTGAAGCATGGGTACTCTACTTATGATATGGAGATGATGGTTATTTTTCATGCCTTGGCCAAATTACAAAAATATTTAGTGGAAAACAAGTTCATGGTTCAGATGGATCATAATAGCTTGAGGTATTTCATGGAGCAAAAAGACCTCAATGATTGCCAAAAAAAATGGGTAAGCAAGATACAAGATTACGATTTTTATATAGAGTATGTGAAGAGAAAGAACAATGTGGTAGTTGATGTTTTATCTAGGCAACCTTCCCTTTGCTTCTTATCAAAAATCTCAATCGATTAGAAGGTTCACATCTTAGTTAAGTATTCCAAGAACTAGTTTAATTGTGAGTTCATGGAAGGAGTGATATAGGATGACATGTATAAGGTTATTGATGATGTGATATACTACAAGGGCATGGTGTACCTTGTGCCTAAGTCAAAAATGAAGAATAAAATATTGAGTTTCATATATGACACACCATTGGTGGGACATCATGGATACTTTATGACCTATAGGTATGTATGAGAGAGATTTGCATGGAAGGGGTTGAAGGATGATGTCCTTAACCATATTAGTGAGTGTGTGGTTTGTTAGTAGATAACCATATTAGTGGGTGTGTGGTTTTTTAGTAGATCAAATCTAAGCATTCATTCCCTGCAAGATACCTCAACCATTACCCATTCTAGATTATAAATGGGAAAGTATATTTGTGGACTTCATTATGAGCTTACCCAAGGTTCAAGTAAAAATTGCATCTATGTGGTAGTCGATAGGTTGACAAAGTATGCTCACTTATTTGTAATATTATTTGAGTATAGTGATCCTTAGGTAGTATCCCTATTATTTGAGGAGGTTTTTAGGTTACATGGATTTCCTAAAAAAATAGTTAGTGATCAGGATAGTAGATTCATGAGTGTTTTCTAGAAGGAGTTATTCAGGTTAGCTAGTATAAAATTGACACCTAGTACTAGTTATCACCCATAGACTGATGGTCAAATTGAGATCATGAATAAATGGGTAGAAGGTTACTTGAAAATTTATATGACATGGCACCAAAAGGCATGGGTGAAGTGGTTGTACTTGGGTGAATACTGCTACAATACAACCTATCATATGAGCATTAGAATGACACCATTTTGAGCACTATATGTCCCTCATTCATTAACTTTGTGATATCAAATATTCAAGATCCCAAAGATTGTGATTAGATACAAGAAAACTAGGACCTCATGAAAACTCTTAAGGAAAATATTCAATAGGCAAAAAAATAATAGTTTATGTATGTAGATAGACACAAGGTGGAGAGGTCATTCGATATTGGATATTTAGTGTTCCTTCACTTGTAGCCTTATAGGCAATATTATTTGAAGAAGAGGGGGGTAGAAAAATTGAATCCATGATTCTATGGGCCTTATAGGATTATGAGGCAGATTGGGGAAGTTGCATATGAGATGGAATTATTGGACCATAGCAAGATCCACAATGTTTTTCATGTGTCTTACCTCAAAAAGGCACTTGGACATCATATTGATCCATCTACTGAGTTGCCACCATTGGATGAAGAGGGTAGGTTTATTCTAATTTTGGAATCAATTATTGAGGTGCAGGAGAAGAAAATCAGGAACTAGGCCACCATAGAATATCTAGTATGGTGGAAGAATTTGCCAATAGAAGATGCCACATGGGAAGGTGAAAAAATTTGGTAGCATCCTAATTTATAGTTGCTAGAGAACAAGCAATCTTAGGAAGGGAGGATTGTAATGTCCCCTTCCCATGACTCAGAGGCCGAATTGGCCTAGTTCACCCCTTCCTTTATTATTCCCTTTGGAAATGGGGCATGAGAGCAATAAAGGGAATATTGAGGCTCTTATGAACACTTAATGTTATGTTTTAACATTGAGGTGTTTATTAAGGGTGTTATTTTCCCCTATAGACACTAGACCATTCTTAATTAGTATTTATTACTTATTATTCATATTTTTATTTTAATAAAAAAGGGTGATTGCATTTTTAGGGTGATTTGGTTTATATGAATGGAAAAGAAGTCAAAATGGATTTATTATGATACATTTACTTTTGCTCTATAAAAATGGACTTGCATGTTCATGTTTATGCTCAGAGAGTAAATTCTTTGGGATACCCAGTTTTGGTGTAATGGCCACTTGCTCCCTAATTAGATGAAATATTTTGGTGAGAGAAAATCATATCCTCAAATTCCCTTGTAGAAGTTCTACAGTGTTGAAGTGTGTGGATAGTGAAGTTTGTTGGGGGAGTGTAATAGACTAAAAAAGGTTCATGGGAAGGCAAAAATATCTATGACCTATTATGTTTTGGGTTAGAAGGGTCTGCATTCCAATGTGGAAAGTTCATGGGAGGTGTAGGGACATTAAAGGACCTTATTTGTGTGCAACGTAGATGTAGTGGGAATTAGCACAAGTTGCAACTACTAAAAGAGGTAAACAATAGCTTTTGGGGGTGTTAAGAGGAGGTACAGTATCCAAAGAAGTGAATTGATCCATATAAAATAGTTATAATAGTCTTCTTTAGTGCTAACCTTCCTTGTTAGAGTAGATTTCAAGGAGAAACTACAGTCATAGGTTTATGTTAAATACTGGAAGAGATTCAAGCAAATTTTGCACATATATATTAACATATGCTTGTAAGAGATTTCTGAAAAAAAGTCTGAATCACTGTTATGCAAACACCTTGGTGTCTCATGCCTTACCAAGCACCATAATCGAGGTTAAGAATTATTCTAATGTTATATGTATCTATGATATTTTATATTAATAGTTGTATTTCATTTCCATATTTTTTTGCATATAATAGCAGAGTACATGCAAACTGCTTGATGAAATGATTAAGTACCAGTAGGCTTTAAAAATTAATTTGATCTATAATATATAGTGAAACATTGCAAGTAAAGTGTTTGACAAAATTCCCAAGTCAATAGAAAATAGGAAATCATGCAAGTTTTGGGTTTCTAGGTGGATTCAGGATATTTCATCTCCATGAATTACAAGAGATAAAATATGATGTTTTAGGACTCCAAGTACGTAATTAGGGAAATAAGTACAAGTTTGAAGAGATATGTCCATATTATTTTGATATGATTTTCCTTCAAGTACCTTTTCTATCTCACTTTGAGGCACCCAAATTTGAAAAATACAATGGAAAGGGTCATCTTATGGAACACCTCAAAGAATTATTTTTTGCATATCAAAATGTATCCTATAACAGCATCTATCTACTTCACTTATTTAGATAGACAAGCCTTGGAGTGCTTTCTTCATTTACCAAAGGGATCCGTCAGCACTTCTAATGACCTAAATGAGAAATTAGTTAAACATTTCTCCTATAACATAGATCATGAGTTCACCATGGTTGACTTTTGTACTGCTAAACAACATGATGGAGATTTTTTTCTATTCACCTACAATGATGGAGAAGTTTGGCTAGCTAGTTTCCATATAACCTTCTAGATAAACAACTAGCAAATATATTCACTTCCAATATTAATTTAAAGGTTGCTCATAATTTGATATTTCACTATGTTGACACATTTAAAGAGATTATGAATAAGGTTTAAAAATTTAAAAGGCCCTTACAGACAAAGACAGTCAAAATTTATTCTCAGATTTAGGCACAAGTTCAAGCCTAAACACAAGCACTAGTAAACACATCTAAGAAACCAAAAGTATACAATAAAAACAAGAATGTTGTAGGTAATGGAGTAACTGAATCAAGACATGTGAAAATGGTGTATCCACTTACTATATAAAATAATTCACCTACTCAATCCATTACATTGCATATACCCCTTCCATAACAAAATCAATATCAAATAAAATTCTTCTCTAACCTTGGTGAGCCCATAGAGGTAGTATTCAAAAAATTGGTTGCATCAAACATGGTCATTTGGTCAAATACAAATCCATTTGAATAAATTCAACAAAATCCCATATGGTATAGGGATAATGAATATTGTGATTGCCATCATGTTAAAGGTCATGCAATTTACAGGTGTGTGAAACTCAATCACTTTATCCAAAACCTACTTGAGCACAATGACATTGAGTTAGAGAACGTTATTTCTACTTTAAATCAAAACATGGGTATATAAAAGGACCCCTTTTTGAAGCAAAATTCAAATAATTAGCTCCAACCAAATGATAAAAATTAGAATAACCATCCATTAAACAATTAGAATAATAATCAATATTAGAATCAAAATCAAAATAATAATGAATCAAGGTCATGATTCCCAAGCTGACTAGATTAACTAACATAAGGTCTCATATGACTATAATAATGTTGTAAGTCATATTACCAACAAGTATGTAGCCACTATTCTAATCAGTCATCATCATCCTTCTAACACCCCTCAATGTGTTACACCTTCCATTATAGGACCTCCTCTTTTATATCCTATTGACCCTCTTCCAAATTGTAATTGCATTATTGCAACTCGACGTCCATGGATTACCATTCTAGGTCCTTCACCTTCTCCTTTCAACTCAATTAATCTTCTTCTAACTCAAAATTACATTATTTCAACTCAACCTCCTTGGGTTATAGTCCAATGTCCTTCACCTCCAAATAATAATCTATTCCAAGGCCTTTTGCCTAAAAATTCCAAACCATCTTCTTCCACTGAAAAATAATATGACATTGTGGAATAATTAAATAAGACATCAGCAAAAATTTCTATTTTATATCTTTTGCATATGTAAGTACACAAATAAATACTGTGTGATATTTTTTGACAATCCAAGGTTCTAAATGATTATCAGCCTGCCCAATTACAAGCATTTGTGGGGCATTTATCCCTAGGTCAAAAAATCATTTTAGACCAAAGCAACATGTCATCCCTTTGTCCATTGCATAGCAACCCCCTTTATATCAAAGTAGTCATTTCCCATCATAAGATCAATGGGATCTCATATACAATGGTTCAGGTTTGAATATTGACTCATAGAAATTAGTTAAACATTTGGGCTACACTTCAATAGATCTATAGCTAGACATCATCACCATCAAGGCGTATGACAATGTAGAAAGAAAATCATAGGGTACCATTTTTTTTTATGTCCTTATTGAGCCTATTACCCATGATACCCTTTGTCATGTCATATATATTTAACTTTCATAAAATTTGCTTCTTAGACGTCTTTGGATCAATGAAAGCATAATTATAGTCCCTTATATATTGCATCAATGTCTGAAAAATCCCCTATTCTGGAATGGAGGTTACTATTTATGGTGATTTGCAACCATACTAATATTTTAAACATTTGGAAGTCAAAATATGGTTAGTACAACTATTGTCCTAACACTAAGCATGCACTTAAAAGGGATAAGAATGTAGCTCTTGAGTCTCTCAAGTCTATTTATATTAACCCAAGTAACCTTGCATCTATTTCTAGTGCTCTACCTCCCTAGATTTCTTCCCATTTCATAATTGAAGATAAGTGTCACAACACGTATAACATCAAATACACATTCCACATTGCCAAATTACCCAAATCTCTAAAATTTCATGGTAGGCCCAAGATGGAGTGGTGCATAAATATTGATTCTAATCCCAAGGGACCTCCTCTTTTTTTAAAAAGGGTTCATCAAATAAAAAACAAATAATAGTTTTGAGGATTCATGGCTAGACAATGATGATTTTGCCTCTTGCTATCAGAGCTCTAAATATCTCATTCCTAACATGATTTTGGAACATCACTATTATAAAGGAAAGGGCTTGGGGGAAAATTAGAAAGATATTCTAGAGCTTGTCTTTGCAATTAAACATAAAGGTACTCGAGGCATTGGATGTAAACCACCTAGGATGGCCCCTTAGATATTGAGAGTGACACAACTCTAACATTTAACAATGACGGTCCTGATAATGATGTAGATTCCTAATATAGTATCTATGATGAGTTGGCCAACATAAACCTATTTGTTATAAATGTTGTCCTTACCATCACATTCACATCCAATTTCCCTTTTACCCTCTATTATCCTAAATTAATTAATTGGGATAAATAAAATCACATTATACCATTTGATGACTTTTAAAACTAAGAAGCGCTTTTAGAACTCTTAGAAATTAGGGATAGTTTACCAATTAGAAAATGTAAGTAAGGATTTGAATCTACATTGGACCCTACTAACTACTTTAGAGAGTAGGTGAACTTCCTTAGTCAACACAATAAAAAATAAAATCAAACATTGATGTCCACTAGTGAAAATCTCTTTGAGTCACTTTTGGACCCAAGTAAAATTAAATATAAAGATGAGTCCTTTGGTGAAAACTTGTCCTAAGCACCAACAAACATGGAAGTTTGATTTTCCTCTTCAAGAATCATAGAACCTTATAGGTCCACACATTATATTTTGTTTAGATATTAGTCGAGAGGAACATAATACATATGAATGATTGGTTTACTATTTTCCTCAATCATTTTTCGACTGGCCAATGCTTTCCATGGGTGATTATAATTATTATTACATGGGTAAGCCCAATGTCCCACAATCATATAAATAAGATCAACTCCCCTCAATACCCACTATATTAGAGGATGGTTCTACATTTCTCATAGAAGACACCACTGAAGTCAACACTAGTATTACAGATGATCCCAAAATTATCAAGCTTGGTGTGTCCCTCACTTTAAAGAAACATGAATTCATTATCATCATCCTTAAGTAATTCATTTAAAATATTCACATGGTATTATGTTGATATGCCTGGATTAAATCTATCTTTAATCATACACCATCTTGTTGTGCACCTAGATGTCAAGCCTATTAAACAAAATTTATAGAAAATGCATCTGTTTATTTACATCTTAATCAAGAAAGAATTGGATAAATTATTGGGGGAAAGATTCATTAGACCAACTGATTATTCCTAAATGGATCTCTAATATTGTCCCAATCATCAAGAAGCTTGACAATACTCATGTATGTACATATTTCAAAGACATTAATAAGGCATGTTCCAAACATGACTTCCTATTACCTAACATTGATATGATCATGGACTCAAAAATAAGATATGAGATGATATCCCACATGGATGGTTTTTTAGGCTGCAATCATATTAAAATGGCACCAAAAGATCAACATAAAATAATGTTCACCACCCTATGGGGAACATTCTATCATCAAGTTATGTCATTCAACTTGAAAGACATTAGTGATACATATCAACATGTGATGATTGTCACCTTCCAAGACATGATGCATAATATTGTTAAGGACTATGTTGATGTTATTTTAATAAAATCAAGAACACATGTAGGAAATCTATAAGTTATATGAATAATCTTTGAGTGACTTCATGAATATAGGGTACACCTTAATCCAAATAAATGTGCATTTGACATCACTTTAGAAAAATTACTAGGATTCATTATTCCCACAAAAGTATTTAAGTCAATCTTACCAAGGTTAAGAACATCAAATAAATGCCTTCCCTATCTAATTTAAAATAGTTGCATAACCTACAGGGCAAAATATATTCCATTAAAATATTGTCAATCATTGTCATCCTTTCACTCACCTCTTGAAGAAGGGAACCATATTTAAATGGAATCATGATTATCAATAATCATTTGAGCATTTGACAACCTTTTAGCAAATTTTCCAATGTTGGCCCCACCAATGCCAAGAAATCCACTATTGTTTTACATTTCAGCAACTTGGCATGCCTTGGGGGCACTTTTGGCCCAACACGATGATCAGGGAAAGAACATGTAGTATATTATCTAAGTAAAACACTAGTCACTTATGAACATAATTATACACCAATTGAGAAATCATGTTTAGCATCAGTCTTCACATCCTAGAATTTGTGTCATTACATGTTGAATAAAAAGACCATCCTAATTATAAAAGTTGATCCCCTCAATTATCTTCTCTCCAAATAAATATTGAGAGGTCGTATGGCCAAATGGATTATTCTCTTAAGTTAATTTTACATTGAATATACTAATCATAAAGCCATAAAAGGGTAAGTACTTGTAGACTAAATTTTCAAGGCACCTTTTTCAAACACACGTCCTTTGAACATTCATTTCCCCAATGATTCTATCTTTACCCTAGAAGAATCATATCAATAGAAGCTATATTTTGATGATTCCTTCACATATCATGGTTCAGGACTAGGTATTTTATTCATTATGTCATAAGGTAATATCATTCCCAAGGCATTTCAAATTGGTTTTTTGTGCACCATTAATATTGTAGAATATAAGACACTCATTATAGGAGTTTGCCTCATATTGCAGTGGAACATCCAATAGTTGGTAGTTTACGGAGATTCACAATTTATTATCAATCAGGATACATATTAGTATCAAATAAAGGATGAAAATATTATACCCTAAAAATGGCATGGTTAATAGTCTTAAATTGAAATTTGAATGCATCTAGTTTAATCAAATACCAAGATCCAACAATAGATTAGTTGACACAATGGCCACTATTGTATCATTAATAAAATTTTATTCTAATATTTGTGAATATTAGTTATTCATTAAAAATCTTCTTATACTAACTTATAGTCATCCAAAAATTGAAATCATATGTGATATTATTGGTCTTGGTTCCCCTTGTACCAAGATATATACACTACCTCTAAGACCACATTCTTCCCATCGACCTATCATGCAATCAACAAAAAACCTTCACTCATAACACATCCCCTTACACTTTACTCAATGATACGCTTTATCATAAAAACTATGATGGATGTTACTTTGTTCTTTAAACTCAAGTGAATCATAATTAGAGACTAAAGATGTGCATGAATGGATTTATGGGGGACACACTAGAGGCATGATCTTTGCCAAGAAACTCCTTTTAAAAATTACTATTGGCCCATAATGGAATCAAATGTGTGTGTTTATGTCAATAATTGCCTTGCTTGTCAAAATAATGGTGATTTAATTCATGCTCCTTCCACACGCTTTAGCCTATCACATATCCTTGACCATTTTCTACATAGGGGATTGATCTCATAGGAAAGATAAACCCCATAGGTTCATATGACCATAAGCATATCCTAACTACCACTGAGTATTTTACTAAGTGGGTTAAATTAATCCTTCTCATGTATGTAACTAGTGTTCAGATATCCAAATTCATCTTGAATTTCCTAATTTTATGTTCTAGAATTCCCTATACTGTTATATCCAATAATGGAAAGTCATTCGAGAACAAGTGAAATCCCTCTGTGCATAATTTTATATCAAACACAGATGGTCAACTCCCTATGACTCTCAAGGTAACAGCCAAGTTGAGGTGTATAATAAGACTATTTTCAATATTCTTTAGAAAATAATTAATGATGTTGGTTTTGATTGGCATTTACAATTATTCCCTACCTTATGGGCTTATTGTACCAATATTTGTATATTAACAAGTGCAACACCTTATTCCCTAGTCTTTAGCTCTAAATCTATGTTACCTATTGAGATTGAGTTTCTTTCCCTACGTATCTCATTATAGGGTATCAGTGATGAAGTGTACAAAATCTTTCAGGTATAATAACTATACCTCTTGGATGAGAATTATCTAGTTGCATTGAACCATATCAAAGTATATAAGAATTGACTATATCATACTTATAAAAAATACAACATTTATAGAGATTTTGAATTTGGTGATCTTATGTTGAAAAAATACCAATGTGGGTCATGAAAAGAAAATAAAATTTGAGCTTAATTGGCTGGGTATGTTCATTATCATAGAAAACTATGGTTTTGAATCATACAAGTTGGCTAAACTAGATGGGAAAGAGCTAGATGAGCCCATGAACATTATCCATCTCAAGCACTTTTATCTTTGATTTATTAGAACATTGTCTATGAAAGATCCTACTTGTGGGCATCCCCTTCACATCATTTCCATTTCCCATTCATTCCATTCTTGATTTAGTCCATGTCCTTTCTCCCACATCACATTACCATCATGATCTTCATTATGACCTACAGGTACTATTGGTGGATTTAGAAGATAACCCAATAGGCAATTCATAATTGGTTATCAGTAACACATCTTTATAGGTATAATATCAAAACATATTTTCTAAAAGATGCTTTTCCTATTTGGTAGTCTTTAAAGTAGCTTATTTTATCTTCTTGATAGTAATTTTCCCCATTCCACATCACTTCCTTTGCATCCTAATTTTTTATTGAATGGTAGTCCTTTTGAATCATAATTTGTTATTAAGCCTCTACCTAAGGTTGTTCTTCCTTTGCTAGATAGTTTCTAGTATATTTGTCCATATCTCCCTATACATCCTACTTCCATAATACTCCTATATATGTCTTATTCCAAAAATCCCAAAAACATCAGAAATTCCAAAAATACTTAAGAGTCAAAAATCTCAAAATCACATAAAGATATATAAGGCTATAAATCTTTGTGAAGTTTATCTTATTTTCCAAAGAACTCTTCCTCTTAGTTTTGTTTTGAGTGGCACTATTAGAATATAATTAGGTAGAGATCCCTTTGCATTTGAACATCCCATTGTTAGTAAATCCTTTATCCAATCATGACTTCTCTATAAAATTTAATCACATTGTAATCATCTCATTCCCCTAGGTGTTTGCATATGTCTTAGGAGGGTATATTTTATTCAATTTTAATCATTATAATCAAGATCATCATTTCTCCATTTACACTCCCATTTTACGGAGACGTTAACCTAAGGTCCATATGGACTATGCAGGCAACACTTGGATACATGGGGTATCTTGAGTCATCTTAGCCACCATCATTCCCATTTTTATCATTCTCCCTATTTTTCACTCTCATTATTTCACACTCATCATTTTGAAATCCACTTATTTTATACTTGTCATTTTTTGAGCCCATTCTACTACACTCTTAAAAAAAATTGAGTCATTTCTACATTACTTCTCTGATAATTTTATCCTATTTATTATCCCCACCTTTCATCACTCTTATTTCTAGGAGAACTACATTAGCCTAAGTTCCATGATGAACTATGTAGGCAACATTCAGTTACATGGGTCATCTACCATTAGCTTGGCCACTTCTTCCTTCTTATTCCATTCCCCTTTGTTAAATATTGTCACACTATCCTATCTGACATGCCCTAAATTTAGGGGTAAAGAATAAGAAGTAATGCCTTATTACTACATGCCTCCAACATGAACTATTATTTATTTTTAATTTTGGATGTATGTACATATATGTGAATTTATTGATTGGTCTTTTATGTGTTTTATTAATTAGTTGTCTTTGTTTATTGCATTGATCTTTATGTTTAGGTCCTATTTTTTCATGTCTTTATCTAAATTTGTGAACATTTGTATCTAAATTTATCTCGGTTTAATGCATTGTGTTTTACACTTAGGTCTTCATTTTTCATATCTTAATCTCGAGATATGAACATTTGTATTTAAACTAGTACTTATGCAAATTAATAACAAAAAAATCTTAAAAGAGTGACAACTATGACTGAAAAGGAGAAATTGGTAGGCAGTTTGGAGAAGAACTTCCAAAGCATGATAGAAGAGTGGATTACGGATTATGAAGAATGGAAGAAAAGTCATATCTAAATTTCTATGTTATGTAATGTAAGATATGTATCAGTTATTATTATGTTGTGTCTCTCAAGAGAGCTTGTGTTTTTTCCCTATGTTTGGTAATATTTTCATCTACGTTACTGGCCACTGAGGTGGTTCTTTTGTATAGATAGGGTCCCTTTAAAACCAACTTTTACCTATAATAAAAATAATGATATCGTGATTTATTTTATAATTTTTATGCATACTGTCATGTGAAAAAATAAAAATCAAGTGCATGAGGCTTATATACAATCTCACACAAAGAGAAAATATCCCATTCTAAGATCTATCAGTATGGCTAAATGTTCTCATATGCACTATACAAAACATCAACACATTTTCCAAAATTAAACCAAAATAACTAAATAATGTGGCTACATATATGAAAATCATGATACACATCTATAAATCACAATATAAATAGATTCATATACATTTTAATTAATGATCAATATTAGTACATCAAATCAAATCACATTATAGTCAATGGTAAATGAAAGGCAATCATCACATTTGTTATTTAAATCAAGTGCAATAACATCATGTAAAATAAAAAATAGAATCATGGCACGTAAATACATCAACATCAATATCAACCATCTAATTTACATCATGAATCACCATCAATATATCAAAATCTACATCACATATATCCAAAGAATATCATATTTGAATACATCATGAGATCAAAATGAATGTTTATATGCATCCCAAAAATAAATGTATATACATTGAGAATATATACATCTCATAATCCAAAATATAGAGTTATCATAACAACAATTAGCTCTGACTCTGATCTTTTGGTGGTGACAACTATTTTGGTGGACCCATCCATGTCAAATGTGGAGGTTATGCCACTAATATTTGAGAGGTTGAGGTGCGATGTGAACTTGAAGAGCTCATCTGAATTTCACTATACCCTTAGAATGAGGGTGATCTCTAGCTCTATGGCACTACACCCTCGTATAAACATTTGTGATAATTGGCCTCATCCTTAGCCCATATAGTATATAATAAAGACCTAGCCAATCCTTATTGCATGAAAATCTACCTAGCCTCTATCTATATATTTGCTTGAGCCCTCTCCTGATCACTAGTCATCATTACTAGCTATGTATCCATCATAGTTAATTGACCCTAGATGGTCTTCAGCTAAGAAACATGCCCCCTCAATGTGATAATCTCCACATCTCTACTCAATATTTATTCTTGTAATCTGGTAGCCTCACCTTGGGCACTTGCTAACTAAGCCCAAAGTTTAGCCACCTCCTACTATAGTCCATAGATCTATGTTACGCTCAATGTGATCTCCCTTTACAATCCATGTATGGTGGATTGATCTACCACTAATCTACTCAGCTCTAATGTCCCTACCTACTCAACAGTCTATCCTCTATCAACATCATGGATGGATCCTAAGGTTGTGGAAAAATTCACATGTTTATCATGTCCCTCAGTTTATTCATCCTCTCTATTAGGCTTGAGACCCTCTCCCATATCCATGTCATGATTAGGTGATTACTCCTCATTATTTCTATTATTATTATTGTTGCTACTCTTAGAATCATAATCAATAATTAAAGAGGTAACCTATTGGAAGGGTACCTGTATAACATACTAAAGAGACACTTGTACTTGTAAAGTAACCTAAACCTACCTCTAGCCCTGTACCTACCTCTGAACTAGTTTGACACACCTTTTTTAATGCCTCAACTATTTGGCCACATGGTACACATGTTACCTCAATATGTGTGTCCCTGATGGCATACATTTCATCAATCTAACCATCATGAACTACACCCATCAGGTCATATAAGTCTATGTAATGCCTGTATCCACTGCTCTTATAGCATAGGCCCATGCCACTAGGTACACTATCAAAAAATCCCAAATGTCTTTATCCTCAGAATGGCTAGCCCCCTCTAACTAATCTCACATGTCACATGCAAAAAATAGTGAGGCCAATCAAGAACATCTTACTAAATCCTAAACTATCTTTATACTCGATTGGGCCAGTACCATTCCACATTGAATTTATGACACCCTATGATATAACATGGTGTAATCATATATCACACCACATGCTATCATCTATCCATCCAAACTAAAACTACATATAGGGACACCAAATAAAGTCTCCATCTACCATCTAATCTATATCCCACTAGTAGAATTTTAGGTCCCCTCTATGACTCCATCATCCTCCTCTTATCAAGTACTAGCCATATATAATAAAATTCTCAGGACCTTATTGTTATCTCTACCCCACTATCCACTCAATAGTACTTTGATTATAGGCCCACACTTGAAGCAATGTACATGGCCCAATGCTCTTGTCATGCCAATAGGCCACCATATGTAAATCCATGTATAGTTGGGTTAATAACACAATCCCCCAATCAAAATGTGTTGTGTCAAAAATCATGTCCTAGAACACTCGTCTTAGGCACATGTGGAAGTATCAACCATTCTTAACAAGAAACAATGTGATGTTGAAAACATCCATTAGAATAACATCCTCTCAACCAATCAATGGTTGAGCCTCCAATACATCTATATCTATAACATCCTCCTATATCATGACATTTGTGATGCCAATCAGGTCCTCTAACACTCCATATCATCCAGACCACATCTAGTGTAGTTCCCTTCCATGCATAAGGATGTAAAAATTTCACCATACATCCTCTATGGTCATGGTCACCTCTCCTATAGGTAAATGAAAAATATTAGTCTATGAGTGCCATCACTCAACTAACATAAAGAGAAAAGCCCTATCTACTTGAATTACCATCATTTGCACTATATGCAGTAACCCAACCACCTTAAATAGATCCAAAACCTCCTTAGTCCATCAATTGGGCTATCTTAAAATTCATGATAGATGCTCCCACACTATCAAAATTGGGGTTCACTCCTGATATGTAAAACATGACAGAACACTTACCCAAATATATCTAAATAGACACTGACAATCAAATTAAATCAAAATTCACTCCTATTTTCTTTTAAATCATCAAGACATTCATTCTAATCCATCCAATCACATTTTAGTTAAGCAAAGGCTTCATTTAATCAAAACTTAGGTGATCTCACTATTTTCTAACGATATCATCATTTATCAAGATGTTCCCACTATTTAGAAGGGCATTCCCATCATTTCTCAATATGTTTTCAGTGTTTTTATAAAACCCTAATTAAACCATGGTGTTTCTACCATTTTCCTCCATGATCTCATTATTTTATGAGTCTATCTTACCATTTCAATGATTTCCACTTTTTTTATCAATACCGTCATTTAATTGATATTTACCTTTTTTGGTAATAATGTTGATTTCATCTACATTATCATTTATTTTGCCTATGTTACTACCATTTTCATCTTATTCATATCTTTTATGAGGGTGATCCTGCCATTTTTTAATTTTATGAAAATGGTGAGATCACCATTAGTAATATTTATACCTAGATTTTATGGTATTAAAATCAAAAAAATAAAAGTACACATTAAATGCCAACTCCCTAGTGGTCATCTATACTCTCAAACTCACTCACCAAGATGCTTATGCTAATGAATATGTGCCATCAAACTCAAAACACTTATGTACAAAATCCAGAGTAAAAAATTTAGAGTGGAGAGGGTGAAAATGAACTATTTTCACCCCGAGGGGTCAATTTATACCTTCAAATTTTAATTTTTACCCCTACCCTTCCCATTGCTTCAATATTCTTCCTAGGAGGATTATTTCTATTTCCTTTATCTATTTTCAATCTCATTTTTGTAGACACCTAAATCTGGCCACCAATAACCTCCAACCAGGCTTTTGACCAATTCTTACCAAAATGCATAATTTGGCCTAAAACACTAAAACACATTAAAAGAGTTGAAATTGATATATTCAAGTGTTAATTATGGCTAGAGTATCACTAAATGAGACAATGAAATTTATGAAGTAGATAACTTTGATTAGATCATTACGAGTCAAAATGACATTTTTGCACTTGAGTGCTTTGGATTTCTCTTGTCTATCAAATCTATTACATAAGACATGTGACTTTGTTATTTTATGTTGGAAACATCCTAAATGGGATAACATATCCAATATATTTGACATCACATCCTAATTCCAATCCAGTCAAATTTTGGGCCAATAATACAACATTCTGACCAATTTGAGTAATTTGTGCACAAAGAGCCAAGGTTTGCATCAAAGTACTTAATCATGCTTAAGAGATAATTAAACCAAATCATGAGCCTAATTAATAATTCCATGAATGTTTTTGAATATTTATTTTTGGAAATGATTATTGAATATTTGCATCATTAGGTGACATCATTTCTTGGGGAGACATCCTTAGGCCATAAATGCATAAAATATCATGATTTATGCCTCCCATGCCTTATTAAGACCCTCCATGACTATTTAATGCCCCTCTATCCCAAATATTAATAGGGATATTTTTATTTTGAATTTCATAATTGAATTAATCCTTAGCCACACATCTCAATCTTGAGATGGATGGTTCAGGTTGATTTTAACCATTTTTTAAAATCCATAAATAGGAGGCCTTTCCACATGAATTTTAAGCTCTCATATGCCAAATTTATAATGTTTAATTGATTCCAAAGCTTCATGAAAATTAGTGTTATAATGTCCAAATATTGAGCCAAGCCAAAGACACAAGGTGCCAAGGAGAGATAGAGGTACCCAAGCTTCCATTGATGCAGACTTTATGAGCACAAAGCTAAGCAAGCCACTACAACAAGCATTTTAGAGCATCCAAAAAAGGTGAAAGAAGGTTTATTTCATGTTTTAGTTATGTTTCCATTTTGTTTTGTTAGTTAATCTCTCCCTAATAACTAATCCTAGAGATGTTATGCTAGTGTGTTTATTTCAATTTTAATTTCATTTTTGGAACTAACATGATACTAACCATCCTATCTTGAGTCAAATTCTTAATTCACACAAATTCCTAGTTCACAATTTTCACATAGCCTCTCCATTTCATAGCCTCTTCTACCATAGAACAAGTCATCTTCCTCTTTTTGAGGACCCATCCTTCAAAAATATTTCTAATCCATTCCTTCGATGGGGTATCCTAAGCATCACAAACATCGTTAGGGGCACATTATCAACTTGTTTCTCATTAATTGAACAAGAATCAAAAAAATGTAAAGACATCATTCTTCAATCATTATCAAATCATTTTAATAGAATTTTCATTATTTGAAAATTTGTTACTTCATCCATGTCTCATAACACCCTTTCAAATAGGGGCAAAATGTAAACACTTTAATTTCATCCCTTCCATGTTTAAATTACAATTATAATGACTTTATATAATAATGCACAAATTTAACCATAAATCACCAATTACTCTAAATAATCTATAGAATTATTGAATCCAAAATCATGATGACACATCCCTAATTAAGGAAACACATAACACCACATCAAAATTATGAACAAAGTCCAAAATCAAGTTGAAACTTTGAAATTTTTATTGTGGGACAATTAAATAAAAAATTTGATTGATAAACAAAATTTTAAATATCATATTCATTCCCATGGCTAATTAACCCTTGATAATTAGGCCTAATTCTCCTGTAATGGGAAATTACATAGCTTTTTAGAATTTCCTATCTTTTAAAATTCAAAATTGGATTATTTCCTCACCAAATATGACGTCATTAAGGCAAGTGTCCAGGTCTTACACACTCAACATGTTCTTACATACCTCTTACACACATAATATCTTTATAATTTAGAACTCTTACATACTCCATGTTTCCATTAATGGAGTTTCTTACAAATTCACCCTCAAACATTTAATAGGATGATGGTTCATCATCAATCATTGATCCTCATCTTAGATGGATGATCTAAAATCATTTGAAAAACTTATAAATAGAAGGGTTCACCACTCCTTCAACAAAATTTTTATGCTAGGCTTACTTTGCCAAAACTTCAAGAAAAGTTTTACCAATTTATTTTATTGCTCAATAAAATCATGCATAGTGCAAGTGGAGATGTTATCATTGTTGGGGAATCCAAGAACAACACACCTGTTTTAATCCCACTTGTTAGGATCTTGCTCCTTAGAAAGAGCATAATATGATTACCAAATACAAGCAATTAAACATGCAGAAATATCTAGAAGTACAAGTAACTAGAATTCACAAATAGCACAGAATATGAGAGACAATACACTATCTTGTATTAATACTCGTACAGAAAAGAATACAATAAAGAAGATGCCACTTCTTCTCCCACCTTCCAGAGGCTTCCCACACCTCAAGTGTACGGTAATTCTTCTTCAAAAGTTCACTCTCCTACCAAAAATGGTCCCAACACACAACTCACACACAGAATTGGTGTTCACCTCTCCAACCAGTCAGTAATAACCCTCCCAGTACCAAGCACTCTAAAGTACTTCAAGTAGATCTCCCATGAACCTGCAACCTGCAATTCAACAGACCATACTTACACATGTAGATCTCCTATGAGCTTGCAACAACCTGTAACTGAATGATCTTACAATGGAAGGATCTTCCTTGCCTTCCTTTTCAGCTCATAATTACAATACATGCCAATGGGTCTATAAATAGATCCCAGAATTAAACAATAACTTAGACTCTTAGTTTACTAATAATAGACACACAGCTCAAGACTCGAAATAGCCTTTACATGCAAACACTTAGTTCAACAAACTAACTGTTCGTGCAACGAACAGTTCTGGAACACATAGGTGACCGACGTTGGTCCCTGTCTGACTGGTGCTGATCGACGTTGGCCGACTCCCTGCCAATGCTGGTTGCCTTCTACATTCATCATGACTGATGTCGGTTATACTGCCGATGCTGATACTTTTGGAACTTCAGCAACCTCCTCTATTTCTGCATAGTCGAAGCTTTTAGCTCCATAACCTAACAATCTCCCACTTGGAGACAAATAGCTACAATTGTACCTGTACCTGTACACTGTCTAGTTTGTTCCCTTAGCTTTGTATCCCTCTTCAAGATCACCCTTAAAGACCAACCACCATAAAACCTGTGGTGCACCTCCTATCATCCAAATCACCTGCCACATCCACATCTACAAACCCATGTAGAAAATAACTTGACCTTGCATAACATGTGCACCTGTTGCTGGTCCCTCTGAGAATCCACTAAACTGCCCTGCAATGCTTCTTTCTCGAATTGGCTCCAAACTTGTGACAACTCCCACTACTTGGGAAAACTTAGGTCTAGTACATACCATGCACTTAACCTCATTATGTGAATCAAGACACTGTTATGTGAACTGTCCAACCATCGGCATGATAACCGGTCTCACACAATCATCCTAAAACAAAGTCAACATATGACCTTCCATGTCCCTAGAACACACTCATGCCAAAGAACCTTGCTACTCCCAGATTCCTCATGACATACTTCTGAACTAGCTTTACCTTTAGTTCAGCAACTCCCTGTATATGTAACCCTACAACAAGCACATCATATAGTAATAGGATAATGTAGCTAATATTATCCAACCTGGTAAAGAGAAACACAATGATCAAACCTCCATTGTCCTGCAGCGTATTCAAGACCATATACCCTGGCCTTATATCTCACATGTCCATTTCCGCTCTTCTTCATCCTGAACATCCATTCGTCTCTCAGTGCTTTCTTCCAGCTAGCAACTCCACCCAAAACTCCCATTTGGTTCTTCTCCAAGGAATTACATTTCTCATCCATGCTAAGCTCCCACTATTTCCTGGATCTACCTGCTCTGCTTCTTTAACAACTTCCTAGTTCTTTACCATCAATGAGCAAAAAGTAGTGTAAAGAAGGGAAATGACAAATTTGAGGGTTACTTACCCTTTAAGTCCTCCATATGGGCGCTTGAGACTCCTTGACAGCTTGTTATCTGCCCAAAATCTATCTCAGTGACCGATGCTGGTCACATCTCAGTCTGCATCCAACCGACGTTAGTTCCATGTGACTGCCTCATCACCGACGTTAGTTCCCCTTGACCAATGTTGATGTTTATCTATCCCTGAGTCACCGATGTCAGGCTACACATAGCCAACATCGGTCCCTATCTGGATGTTGACGCCAATTTTTTAACCGACATCAGTCTCTGTGTTTTTCTTGTGAGAAATGACTTTTACCTATGAGCTCCTTTTAGATCAAACCCTTGTCTAAATCACCCTTGATCTACTCAAAATTCCTCAGCCCCTTTGACTAATACTTGTCCGTCATCTTCTCCTTGAAAACCAAGGCTTTCCTGCTCTTGTCACTAACATTAGATTCTTCAAGAAACGTCACCTTCTTCTTCTGAATACAGAAATCTTGATCTATGCTCTTCAAATCTAAAAGCATACCCTTTGACTCAAGAACATGCATCTCCTTCTTATTCATGTGACCAAGCCTATTAAGCCACATATTTGAATCTACAGCTGAAGTAGATAACCTAGAAAGAGAATCAGTAATACAAGTAGATAGATAAAGCGTACCTACTTTTTTACCTCTTGCTACAACAAGTGCACCCTTGGTAACCTTCCAAGAGTCTATTGTGAGAGTTACTTTGTAACCCTCATCACCCAAACTTTTTACAGAAATCAAATTCCGCTCAAGAACTGGGACATGCATGACCTCCTTTAACACCCATGTGTTACCTGTCTACAATTTCAGCTTCACTTTTCCTTTGCCAACCATCTGACAAGGCTTACCATCCCCTACACAAATTTCTCCAAAGTCTCCCTAGACATACTTATGAAAAAATTCTCTATTTGGGGATGCATGAAAAGAGGCACCAGAATCTAAAACCCAAGATTCTACTTTATCCAAAGAACATACCAAAGCATCCTATGCAATGAAATCTACAATATCTGCTTCTTCTTCATGTCCTTCATGCTGATCTTCACCCGACCTGCAATCTCTCTTTAAGTGCCCTTGCTTTCCACATTTCCAGCAGGTTATTCTACCATACCTGGACTTGGATCTCCTGCCTATCTTTGACCTTGATCTCTCACGCTTGATCTTCTCTCTTTGCCTTCCCCTGCTTTCCACACTCAAAGCATTTCTTGATGATTCACCTGTGCTTTTCCTGTGAATCTCTTCATTCAAGATTACACTCACAATATCATCCACTTTTAAGATTTTTGAAGCAGACGCAGTATTACTAATTGCCATTACCAAACTTTCCCAACTTTCAGGTAATGAGCATAAGATTAAGAGAGCCTTAATTTCATCATCAAAAATAATATTGACTAAATTTAACTGGTTTACCAAACCATGGAAATCGCTAAGATGACTATGTACAGATCCACCTTCCAACATTTGCAAATTAAATAATTGCTTCATAAGAAATACCTTATTTGAAGTTGAGGGTTTTTCATATAAATTTTCCAAAGATTCCATCAACTCTACCGTTGTCTTAGCATGTGATAAGTTGGAAATCATAGATGATGCAAGACTCAACCTTATAGATCCCAGAGCCTTCCGATCAAAAATCTCCCATTCTTCATCCTTCATATCCCAGGGCTTGCAATCAACCCCACCCAATGGTAAGTATAAATCTTTCTGATACAGATAATCTTCAATCTGCATCCTCCATAATTGATAGTTCTTGCCATTAAACTTCTCCATTCGTAGTTTACTATCTTCTGCCATTGCTCTACTCCCACTCAAATAGAAACCCCTGTGAGTAACCTGTAATCAACACACACGAACCAGATCTAATCTAACCTGTTAGTATCCCAACCTAAAAGCTCTGATACCAGTTGTTGGGGAATCCAAGAACAACACACCTATTCTGATCCCACTTGTTAGGATCTTGCTCCTCAGAAAGAGCACAATATGATTACCAAATACAAGCAATTAAACATGTGGAAATATCCAGAAGTACAAGTAACTAAAATTCACAAATAGCATAGAATATGAGAGACAATACACTATCTTGTATTAATACTCGTACAGAAAAGAATACAATAAAGAAGATGCCACTTCTTCTCCCACCTTCCAGAGGCTTCCCACACCTCAAGTGTACAGTAATTCTTCTTCAAAAGTTCACTCTCCTACCAAAAATGGTCCCAACACACAACTCACACACAAAATTGGTGTTCACCTCTCCAACCAGTCAGTAATAACCCTGTCTAATACCAAGCACTCTAAAGTACTTCAAGTAGATCTCCCATGAACCTGCAACCTGTAATTCAATAGACCATACTTACACATGTAGATCTCCTATGAGCTTGCAACAACCTGCAACTCAATGATCTTACAATGGAAGGATCTTCCTTGCCTTCCTTTTCAGCTCATAATTACAATACATGCCAATGGGTCTATAAATAGATCCCAGACTTAAACAATAACTTAGACTCTTAGTTTACTAATAATAAACACGCAGCTCAAGACTCGAAATAGCCTTTACATGCAAACACTTAGTTCAACAAACTAACTGTTCGTGCAACGAACAGTTCTGGAACACACAGGTGACCGACGTTGGTCCCTGTCTGACTGGTGCTGATCGACGTCGGCTGACTCCCTACCGATGCCGGTTGCCTTTTGCATTCATCATGATCGACGTTGGTTATACTACCGATGCTGGTACTTCTGGAACTTCAGCAACCTCCTCTATGTCTGCATAGTTGAAGCTTTTAGCTCCACAACCTAACAATCGTAATAGCTCCATGACATTGCCAAATACCTCGAGCTCTATATTTAAGCCAAATAAACTTGTATTATGGAAAGAGAGAAATATAAAGAGAAGGTAAAATTATGTTATTTGTCTTTTATTATGCTTGTTTATGCTCTTTCTTGACCCTTCCCAATCTGTAAACATGTTCTTGGGTTTTAGGTTGTATACATTTCATTTAGATTTCATAATAACAATAAATTAACTCCCTCATAATCATGTGATCACAATGAAAAAATGAAGTTTTGATAGTAACTAGTATGCCCCAAAAATGTGTGCACTTCCTATTAAATTATGTGTACTTATAAATGAATAATTATATCCACCTTAATAGGGACAAAAATAATGTCATCCTTAAAAATCACATGGTTAAGTAATATGATAATAGGTGTTGTAAATATGCACTTCTTCAGATTAAGATATATCTAAAGTTGGTGACAATGCTCAAATATGAGTCATAGGTTGTCATGGTGATCCTTCACCAACCCATAAATTGTCCACTCGTCTAGATACATCTAAAGGAATTGATGAACAAAGTCTTTGAATGCCACTATGATGTTTCATGAGAAGATGTCAGGCACATTATTTAGGCCAAATGACATGATGTTGTAGGAAAATGGACCCCACTCAATTGTGAAGTGGTCTTCAGCCTGTCCTCCTCAATTTTCACTTAGTGATGGCCTAAAAATCCATTAGTGTAAGTTTAAACCTAAAAAACTAATACTCCTTCAATAATTTCCTTAGTGAAGGGGGAGGGAAAAGGGTCAATGATGCACACTGCATTAAGTAACCAATATTTGTGACATATGTGGATGTGTTTATCCTTTTTGATTCTAAACACCATTGGTATTACCCATGTAAACTCCTCCATTGGGTAGATCACACCTAAAGCCAATATGTTATCAATATCTACCTTTATCTTGGCATAAATATTTGGATTCATTCGGTATGGTTAATTTTGTAAGGGTCTTGTTCCATTTATCAAGATGATCTTCATTTTCCCCAAGGATGAGTTTACATGCTTCATCTTCATGTAGCACTATGGGAAAATATCTTAGAATTCTTAAATCAATTCTATGATACCCTCTAATTTTGAATCAAACCAATAATCTCCAATGGTGGTTATCTTAGGTTTTTATTTTAAGCCAATATTTACCTTAGTGGTTTACAAAGGTTGTCAATAGCACTTGTATACACAATATTTTCAAACTTTATTAAGTAATGATGTTGTTTATCTTACAAGAACCCATCAATTATCAATCTCTCTGAGTGTACACCTTAAGGGGTGCATTGAGAAAGGGGTGGGTAGACCATTGGTGCTTCATAGGATTATTATACCTTTTTACCATTTTCTATCTACACACTTGTCTCCTGAAAACCATTTTCCAAAGTGTTGCCTCCTATATTTTCACCCTCTTCTAGTATTTTACCACTTTCATTAGCGCTCCCTTAACTTAAAACCCCTCCTTGATAGTTTACATTACATAGTTGGCCACATTGACCTTATATTCCTATTGACAAAACTTACCCTGACTGACCTAGTCCATGACCTAGTTTATTTTTTTTAATTACAATACTAGGTTAATCAGGTCAACCTTATCAACCTAAACTTTTATAGGGGTTTAGGGTTAGATTCACCTATATAAACACATTCATTTCACCATTTATAAGAGGAGAGAATAAGTAAGATATATTATGCATCTGCTTATCCACCATTCTATTTGAGAAGCAAGCTTAGGGTTTCATACTTTTTTTAGAGATATAGATATTGTCTTGTGGATAAGCCTTTTAGATGCATTGATAAATTATGTAGCCTAAAACTAATTTATCTTTGTCATCCTTACATACAAAAACAACCTCTTATAAATCACCTTGGCCAAGGGAGAGATTGAGGCTCGGTGAGTTCATCTTCAAAGTAAGTATTCCTAGATTTATTCCTCCTTTGTAAGAGTAGATAGATATGCATTTGTAATTCATTTCCATGCATTAGGATTTTTCAAACATTTACATGAGTATATGTCTTTTATGCATATTTAATTTTTATGTTTATTACCCCACTTTGTGCCTCAATCTTTGGTGAGCACTAGATTAGACTTTGCTTTACTTGTTATTAGTTTAGTGAATGTGAAAATATACGACCTAGTTAGGGTTATTGCATAATTTTGATTGAATGAAGGCTTTGTAACCCTCCCTAGAAAATTTATTATGGTAAGGGATCCCTTGGCTAGGTCTAGTAGATCCATCTTGGTCATGACCCCAAATATCTAATGTATCCCAAATCAGAAGTGTAAGTAAGATTTATCTTCTCTGAGATAGGATTGATTTATAGATTTGATACATTTCCCATTACATACATTATGGTGAACCTGACATGAATCTACCCTTGTAGGTTTTATTTAATGATTTTGTTAGGGTGTGGAACTAAAATCTTCACCTTGATGCAAACAGAAGGAGGATGCTGAGTATGCAGTCACCGGTGTCGACGGGCCACAATCGATGTCGATCAGGGATCAGTGTACAGCAATCGGCATCGGCAGGAGATCGGCTGGCATCGGTCACCTCTAGGAAGATAGGGACTGATGTTGGTTGCTTGTGGTGGTTACAGAACTGTTGTTGACAAACAGTCAGTTAAGTGAACAGGTAGTTTGCATGATGAAGACCAGTTTGAGTCTTTGAGCCGCTTGTCTAATTATTGTATGCATGAGATCTATTTAATAGACTCATGGGCTGTATTGTTAAGTGGAGAACTAGTAGAACTCAAGTGTGGAACTTGGAGAGTTCAACCCATGGTGGAATCAAGTAGGATTCCTCATGTATGTAAGATCAGGTTTGATATGCAGGGTGTTGCAGGATCATGGTGGAGATCTACATGTGATAAGTAAGATCAGGTTGGTCTACAGGGGTGTGTGTATGCGAGGGTCAAATAGAGATTGGCGGGGGAGAAAGATCTAAGGTGACAGTAATACATCAAGGAGCAGGATCATGGTGAGATCTACTTGGAGTACCAGTTCGTACTCGGTTGTACTGGACGTACAATGAGGTGAACAACAGCTTGTGTTAGTTGTTAGTTGTGACCTATTGAGAGAAGATTACTCAGGTGGGAAGATTATTGGGAGCCCTTGAGGAGGAAGCCTCACAGAGGTGGAAGAAGAGTGTGATCTCTTTATTGTAACTTCCTTTGTAATGAGTTGAATATAATTATGTGTTGCCTCTCATATTCTGTGTGTATTTCTCATTGATAGTTATTTGTTCTTCTAGTTATTTCCGCATGTTTAAGTTGCTTATACAATGGTAATCATGTGTGCTCTTAATTATGACAAGTTGTGTCAAAGCTTTGGGGAACTTAGGTCCTGTCAAATGGTATCAGAGCAAGGTTGGATGTTCTCAGAGCGAGTTTGACTAACAGATGGCCAGATTTGGTTAGTGGTTTGTTGATTACAGGTTACTCATAGGGGTTTCTGTTTGAGTGGGAGTATAGCAATGGCAAAAGAAGGTAAGCTGAGAATGAAGAAATTCAGGCATAGGATTAACACCATAAGGAGTGTGGTGGGTTGTCTCCAAGTGGGAGCTTGAAGAGGAATACAAGCCAGGATGTAAATTAGACAAAGTACTGGTATGGGTACAGGTGCAGTTATTTATCTCCAAGTGGGAGATTGTTAGGGTGTGGAGCTGAAAGGTTCACCTTGATGTAAATAGAAGGAGGATGCTGAGTATGCAGTCACCGACATCGGCAAGCCACAACTGATGTCAGTCAGGGATCAGTGTACAACAACCGGCATCGGCAGGAGATCGGTCGGCGTCGGTCACCTCCAAGAAGACAGGGACCGATGTCAGACACCTGTGGCAGTTACAGAACTACTATTGACAAACAGTCAGTTAAGTGAATGGGTAGTTTGCATGATGAAGACCAGTTTGAGTCTTTGAGCCACTTGTCTAATTATTGTATGCATGAGATCCATATAATAGACTCATGGGTTGTATTGTTAAGTGGAGAACTAGCAGAACTCAAGTGTGGAACTTGGAGAGTTCTTCCCATGGTGGAATCAAGTAGGATTCCTCATGTATGTAAGATCAACTTTGATATGCAGGGTGTTGCAGGATCATGGTGGAGATCTACATGTGATAAGTAAGATCAGGTGGGTCTGCAGGGGTGTGTGTATGCGAGGGTCAAATAGAGATCAGCGAGGGAGCAAGATCCAAGGTGACAATAATACATCAAGGAGCAGGATCATGGTGAGATCTACTTGGATTACCGGTTCGTACTCGGTTGTACTAGACGTACAATGAGGTGAACAACAGCTTGTGTTAGTTGTTAGTTGTGACCTATTGAGAGAAGATTACTCAGGTGGGAAGATTACTAGGAGCCCTTGAGGAGGAAGCCTCACAGAGGTGGAAGAAGAGTGTGATCTCTTTATTGTAATTTCCTTTGTAATGAGTTGAATACATTTATGTGTTGCCTCTCATATTTTGTGTGTATTTCTCATTGATAGTTATTTGTTCTTCTAGTTATTTCTGCATGTTTAAGTTGCTTATACAATGGTAATCATGTGTGCTCTTAATTCTGACAAGTTGTGTCAGAGCTTTGGGGAACTTAGGTCCTGTCAGCTTTCATTTCTATCATCTTATTATTTTTATATATTTATGATACTATATCGAACCAGTTGATATAGTTCTAACTTTATATATGTACAATTAACATATAGTCATATCAAAATGACTCTATTATTTTTGTGTGATTATTCATCAAATACAAGTTACTAGGTCAAATATTTCATCACAGTACTTTTATTTATTTGAAAATAAGATTACAAGGTCAAACAAGTCGACTCTATCATCTTATTCACTCGGCCAGCATCTAGATCAACAAACTAGGTCAAACAAGTTGACTTAGTATCTCAATCAGCATCCAAATTAATAAATTAGGTTAAAAATTTTGATTTAGTCTCTGAGTCAACATCCAAATCAACAAACTAGGTCAAACAAGTCTACCTAATCATCTTATCCTTCTTTAACACACAAATTTTGAAGAACTGGGTTAAACTAATCGACTTAGTTTGCAAAATTTACAAGCAGCATTCAAGGCACTTTAGCATAAAATTTTCAATCCTAATCATCCTCCAACCCACAAAGGTTACTCTCTTTCTCTTTTAGTCATTCCAATACTTCATTTTATTTTTATTTTTGTGCAATTTATTAGTCTTTAAAACTATAACCCTACATCAAACTAAGTTGACCTAGTCGACTTAGTTCTATAGCTTGTCTTTTGTCTAAAAGACTAAGTCAACCCATTTGACTCTATTTTTAAATACCTTTGATTTTTTAGAATAGTAGCGACCCAGTCAACTCTATTCTATACTATTTTCAAACAATGTCATCTAAACCAAATATGTACTATTCTAAATTTAGGAATTAACAACTATTTTTTAGTAATTAATTCACACTTTCATTTTCAATTATTTGCATGCTTGGAGTAGCTCACATTGTCTAATTAGGTGGATTTTAAAACTACCATTTAGTTAAACTATTTTTCTCTTTTTGCACACACTACCAAATCACTCAATATCTAAAAACATTTAACATTTGTCTTCCCAAAGCCTACCTACTTGAATTTCATCACCAAGGGAGAAGCTGACTTGGGTTTTTGGCCAAGTATAAACACATGGTTAATAGTAAATATTGGTAAAGCACCTGACACCCTTATCACTATGGGATTATGAAGTGAGGGGTTACATCCCAATACCAAGCTAGTACCATTGCCAACACAGATTCCTTTTAACCTAAACATCTTGAAACCATCCATAGATTGCTTTCTAGTTCCTTATTTTCAGCCAACTTTCCCATCACACTTAAAACAACACTTTCTAATAATCTAATAACACTCAAGATGACCACTTGTTTAGTATTTACTTTTTATTTGACTGCTTGCTCTTTGATCATTGTGTGTTTTATTGTAAAAATTTGCATTTATCAATGTTGGTGCAAGGTTTTGTGTTATGTGCCCCAATTGGATCACTCACATTGATCCAATTGTTCACGTGTTTACTTCCATTTCTTGCTTCAATTATATTACAAAAAATTTCCTATTTTATCACACTTCTCTTGATATGGTATATTCTCTTAAGAACTATGTTTTCCCTTTTTATTAGTATACAATCAACCTATACAATTATGTATCCCTTTTTACTTACTTTATCTCCCTGTCTGCAGTATAAAATCAACCTAAATGACTCTATACCCTTATCTGACTCTATACCCTTATCAGTTTATCTGACTCTATACAATTATATTACTAAGTTTACTTGGTTGACCTTGTATCCTTATTTGCTTAGTTTTATACCATGTCTATAGTACAAAGTTAACCTATATGACTATGTACCCTTATCTACCTTTTGGATTATAGAGCATAGTCAACCTAGTCAACATTGTATCCTTTCTGCCTCTTTGCCTTTGCATCAAATTTATCTCCCTTAATATTTCTCCCTCATCATGAACTTCCTATTTGGATACAACACTAAGTTGAATTTAATAGATATGATGAAATTCACCAACCCTAATAGGTTCTCCCATAAGCATCTTGTGGATCCTATACTAGATGAAAGTAATGTGCATGTATCCACTTATAGTACAAACAATGGGGCCCCTGCTCATTATTTTTCCATTTGTAACCCTCTCTTCTCCTTATAATATCAACCTGAATTAGAGTATACTCCAAAAATCATCTTCTTCATCAATGAATTTCCTAAACATCAAATAAAATATCCTTCTAATATTTACCATCTCATGATAAATAGTCAAGTCAAAGATCCCCATTCACCTTCTCCCACATTCTCACACGAATTTGGGAACACTAGCTTCTTTGCTTCTCAACCTCTTCCTTCTCTTTTGACTCCTTCTCATGCTATGACATCTTCCTCTTTGATTTCATCCACCTTCATGCCTAGTATCTCTACTAACATGGATGGTTCTACATCTAGTGGACCTCTTCTAAGTCTCTCTCTTCTTAAATTTTTCCACTAATGCATCATTTTCTATCCATGGTAATCATGACACTAGTGTTGCTTCTTCTCATCCCTCTACTAGTGCATCATTTGACACATAAGCAAATCATGCTACTAGTGCCTCACTTACCAACAATTCCTCTTAAGCCACTAATAACCCCCATGGTGTTACCAAAGCCACCACTGCCAATGACAATGCTTCACACAATGAAAATAACACCATTCAAACCCATCAACTTCTATTACAAACTCTTAATCAAATGAATTCTTTCCAAGCTAATAATGCTAGCCAAATGATGTAAATGTAAAATCATCTTATCCATCTTCAACATCACCCTCAATAGGTTCCATGGGGATAGCATAACCAACATGCTTCCCCACCTCCTCTTTGGGATTCCCATGTTAATCTTATCCCTTAACCTCCTCTTGTTAAAAAATAATCAAGCACCTTAAAAATGAGCCTATAACACCTCAAATTGCTAACATCGATATAGGAGGTATCACCCCTACCATTAGTTACAATGGGTCAACTGATCCTACTCTCCACTTAAAAACATTTGTAAATCTATAAAAATATTGGGTCAAGTTAAATATTTTTGTCTCTATCAATATATTATCAAAAACTTTCATGGTCAATGCTTTATATTGGTATAACCAACTCAAATCTCATTCTATCACTAATTTGGAATATTTAGTCAATGCTCTAGTCCAAGAGCTTTAAACTAGTGATATCCTTGAAAATACTTTGGCCCATTTTATCAATTGTAAGCAAGTTGAGAGAAATCGCACAAGATTTCATCAAATGGCGTAAGACCTTGTCCAAAAAATGTGAACACAATATGGTAGATGATAAGCTCTTTCATTTATTTAACCAACACTTTTTATCCCAAGTTACAATATTAGGTCTAAACTCTCTCTCCACAAATTTTGGAAGAGGCCACTGACCAAGCCAAGTGCCAATATTTCCTAATGCATCAATTCAAGCCACCCTAACCTTCTATAGGTACTTACATGTTAATCAAAAATAAGAATCTTCATGCTACCAATGATGGTGTCATCAATTCTTATGATACCATTCATACTATTCAAGCTATTATTCCCAACCAGGTTCTAGAATGAGCTTTCCCTCCCAACCACATCATTAATCCTCATTTATCTTCAACAAATAATATCAATGTTCATAAACCTTTATCCTTAGCAGAATTACAAAAGTGTCTACCAAGGCCTCTTCTATGAGATCTTGATCCCACTTGTCCCATGAATCTTGGTACAATCATAATAAATTTTGTTGGTTTCATGTTATTTGGGGTCACTCTCATGAGACTTATTAGCAAATTCATAATTTGGCTATGGATTTTCTTCTCAATTCTAATTTCTACCATGATTCTATCATTCGTAAATGTCAACAAGCCTATGACATTGCCTTGAAATCCCATGAAATAAAAACTAAGTCTTAATCTTTGAACCAAGATAATTCTCATTTGGCCATCTACAAAGATCCTCTTCTAAATCATCAAGACAATCAAGATAATCCTACCCCTTCTACCAATAATGTTGATATTATTATATACCCAACTCCTAAAGAGAATGTGGTCAATATGACTAATATGCAAAGAGTGGTTACATTCATTGATCTTCATCCCATCCACACTTATCAATTATCTCATACTTTTTGTGTTATCCAAGACTCTTCCCCAACTCACTTAATAGATTTGGGATAAGAAGACCTTGTTATAAGTATAATCACTAGGGGGGGTGTGAATAAATGATGAAAGCAATTTAATTTCAATTCCAAAACTTCAAACTCTCAAAAAATTAATATAATCAATCATGAAACATATAAACTAGTTATTGTAATGAATAAGGAAACTATGAAAGATCAAGGCACATAACACATGAATTATGTGGGAAAACTTCATGGATAATAAAACCAATTCTCAATCATACAAACAAGTGGACTAAAGTCCTATAATGATTTCACAATTAAGAGACTTTAATGAAGCACCCACTTCATAAGGAGCACCAACCCCAATAGAATGAATAAGCACCCACTTGTCCTAAATGTTGAGCACCCACATAACACCTCTGATATAACCCTTCAAGCTTCCTCAAGCCTTCACACATAATTAATTCACCCAGAATAATCTTTTGGATCACTTTACACCTCTTCATCCATCCTCAATCTGTAATCTTGTAAGAACATTATTATAACATAAAAAATATGACATCTAGGGCACATACATATCCCTCACACTACTCTACTCTTCAATATATCCACCAAACATACTCACCCTTCTCTATACTTTGCATATCAACTCTAGAAACCTTTATTTTTGTTTATTCCCTTTATAGAGCCTTCATGATCATCACCTTCTTGGTCAGCCATAAGACTTACCTTAACCCTTAAGGATCCTATCACTCTTAAAATAGGATAAATTTCATCTACATATGTTATCCATAACTTTTATATATCACCCTTACTCACCAACACCTTTCAATTAGGCCTAAGAAGCTATTATAGGTCCATGGAGACTTATTCATCATGTTAGAACTTCACCGAGCAAAACAAGAAACACAAGACCACTTCAAAGCACATAAGTCATTTCCATATGACTCATAATAAACCCTTAAGTTATTGCATTCATCATTACACAAGTATTCATATGAAAAACCTATGAATCATTTGCCTTGTACATGAAAACACCATGAACGAACCAAAAGTCAACTTGCAAGCAATTGTTCATATTGAAGATGAATTGGTCAAACCTTCAAAATCCATATAAATAATCCTCAAGGAGTATTAAACACTATCTAATATATAATTCACCTTGAAACATCCAAAAACTATCAATAAAAACTCAAACATCTTTCTTGGGTTATTTACAGAAGAAGGTCAAACCCTCAGTCAACTTTGGACTGTAATAAATATAAGTGTACAACCAGTCAAACCTCCAAATCATTTTTTATGAATTGACCTTGAATTTATCTACCAATTTTATTTTTATATCACCATAAAATTTATCCAACGTAAAAATTTATAACCAAAATAATGCACACTAGTTTTCCTTTGTAAATTCAAATATTTGAATTCCAACGGTCACTTTTTAATGCAAAATTGACTTTGGAAACTAGTGAAATATGCCTAGGAGACCAACTTTGCACTACCATAAATTTTTATAGACATAATTTTAAGACATTAAATTTGAAACACATGATCTAGGCACAAATTTTAACAAACCCATGTGACCACTTTCTTATGACACCTTCACACATGTGAATTTTGATGTCATCAATCTGCTTACTTAGGAAGTTCTGCCAAGATGACTAGGAGAACCTAGACCTTCACAAGACTATTCTAATGAATTAATTTCAATTTAAAAAGTAACCCAAGCACTATTTACCCCTCATATTACCCTTCAAACATTTTTAATACATCACCAACACCCATCATCCTGCCTAACCAAGCAAATATAGCAATGTCCAAGCATGATCACTAAGGCACACTTTGTCATTGAGAACCATGCATACATCTTAACTCATGGACACTCTTGTCCACATTATGGAAATAATTTACAAAACCTAAAAAAATCTCCCTTTTTCATTTATGTCAACATAATATTTTTAAATGTTTTCAAAGCCAACAATGAAGTTTATGTGTATACTCTTTTCCCTCTCTAAACACTTTTTCCCCCTTTAACACAATGACAAAGTGGGATTACCTGCTGATCCTGAGGACTTTTAAATGTTTAAAAATACAAAATAAATATTATATATTCTTTGATATATGATATAAAATCCCCCTATCACTTTTCATACCATTCTTTACCATGACTACCTCAAGCCTGCTCATTGACAACCCTCTTCTTTAACCATGCACGGTTATATGAATAAGATATGAAAAATATGAAGAAAATAGGAGTGATCACACCTTGTAACACTGAGAGGGACTCCCCCTAATTCTCCTAGGATTAGGCACCCCTTGAGTACCTTTAGACCATCTCCAAACATGAAGAATGTTCTCAGTTGCCTTCAAATGTTCTCTCATAAGTCAACTTCATGATCACCAATAGATGTTCAAGCTGTACTTAAAACATAAAAGATGCTCAAACTATACTAAAAAACTCATATGATAACAATCATACCTTGGTATTTTTGATAAAATGACCAAAATTTTCATCACACCTTGATAACACTGAGAGGGACTCCCCCTAATTCTCTTGGGATTAAGCACCCCTTGAGCACCTTCAGACCATCTCTAACCATGAAGAAAGTTCTCAGTTGCCTTCAAATTTTCTCTCATAAGTCAAATTCATTATCACCAATATATGTTCAAGCCATACTTAAAACATGAAATATGCTCAAAATATATTGAAAAACTCATATGATAACAATCATACCTTGGTATTTTGGATAAAATGGCCAAAATTTTCACTTGACTCACCTAGCCTTGTCTAGAGGCCTAGCAGCCCTTCCTAAACCTTGTAAAGCCCATAACTTTATTTTTATGCATCCTCATGACTTTAAATTTCATATCTATAGTACACTCATATTCCCCCTCATGAATACCAAGAATAATCATCCAAATCTTCCTTTGCACCATAGCTCTTTCACAAACTAACCTGCCAATTAACCCTCCATTTGCACAAAAGCTCAACCATAGGTCAAACTATACACTTCTATATGTTTTTAAAGGAAATTTTTAGCACCTTTTTGGCCATTTCAATACATTAATTATCCTCATACATCAAATCTTTTGGGAAGGTTACTAACTCATATGGTACAAAACCTAGGGCATTAAAAAAGAACAAGGTCAACTTTCCACCTTTTGGTCAACTCTATCTCCTAAAACCTCTCTCACACTTGGAGGTAAAAAATACACACTTTTAGATAAAATTTTGAGGTTTGACTCCTTTGGGAACCCATATAACCATGAAATGGTTTTTAACCTATTAGCCCTTAAGTAAGGACTGTCATACCCAAGAGCCTTCAAAAATATTCAACTTGCTCTCAAAAGATATTAAAACCCTAAAACCACCTAAATCATAAATTTATGATGTCAACACACCTTTATATGCTAAAAAATCATATTTAACACTCACCAATATTTATTTGACACCTATAACCAGTCATAATATGCATACAGACCCTATGTATACCCCTATCACTATGCCAAAACACCTTAGAATGATCATAGGAGCCTTATGACATCTCCTCAACTCATTTTTAACATGGAAACAACAAATCAAACTTACTTCCACCCTTGGTTAGCTTCATAGACCTTAAATAGATCAATTTTTTAAGATGAGCTCTCACTAGGCAATGATCACTGAGTAAAATGGTCAAATTGAACAAATGATCATTAAATCTACTTGTGACCAATCGAATACATGAAACCTTATGGAATACACTTGATCAAGTTTTATCCATACTTCATACCAACCTTACCTTCATACTTAATGATTAGGCCTTCCAAACCAAGCATAAAATTTTGAATAAAACATGCTTTTAGGACCAATGTCCCTGAATAGAACTCTTGAAGCTTTTCATTACAATCCTATGGAGCAAGCTCATGAACATGTCACTCCCCCTTATCTAATGACCTTCTAATTATTTATATACAAGGAGATGACTCCAAATCTTTGTCTTAGATATTTAAATGTTGCTTTTGTCAATGGTTTAGTCATAATATCTATAAGTTGTTCTTTTGTAGGCACATATTCCAACTTAACACTTTGATTACTCACTTGTTCTCTCAAGAATTGATATCTAATAGGAATGTGCTTAGTTTTTGAGTGCATAATAGGATTATTAGAGATACTAATTGCACTAGTATTGTCACAATAGATAGGACAAGGTCTATTTTACCTTACCTTATAGTCTTTAAAGGTTTACTTCATCCACATTACCTGAGTACAACAAGAAGTAGCAGTTATATACTCAGATTCTACAATTGAAAGAGATACAGAGGCTTGCTTCTTGATTAGCCAAGACACCAATAATTCACCCATGAATAAAACACCACCATTGGTACTCCTATCACCCACACATCCTACCCAATCTACATCAGTGTATGTCCTTATAGTTAATTATTTACTCCTAGGGTACCATAAAACATATTCTATGGTGCTCTTGAGATACCTTAAGATTATTTTTATTACTTTCAAGTGAGATTATCTAGGATCAACTTGAAACTTACCTATAAGGCCTATTGCTTTCATGATATCAGGCCTAGAAATAATGGAGTACAAAAGACTTCCAATCATGGATTTGTACAAGGTTTGATCAACTTTTGGTGAGTCATTTGGTTACTTAACTTACATCTTATGATCATTAGAATACTTATTGGATTACAATCCAACATGTCACACTTCTTTAGCATATCCTTGATGTGTTTTACCTATGAAATAAATATCCCTGCATCAAGTTGATTAATCTGCAATCCTAGGAAGAAATAAAGTTCTCCCAACATTGACATTTCAAACTCGATCTTCATAGCATCTACAAATTCTCTACTCATGTTATCATTATTAGATCCAAAAACTATGTCATCAACATAGACTACCACTAGTAATTGATGATTGTTATCTATCTTAATGTACAAATTACTATCAACTACCCCCTTTTGAAGCCTTGAATCAATATATACTTGTATAATATGTCATACCAAGCTCTAGGAGCTTGTTTAAGACCATATAAAGCCTTTTTTAGTTTACAAACATATTCCTAATTAATTATCATGGAAAAACCTTCAAGTAGCTCAATATAGACTTCTTCATCTAAGTTTCCATTTAAAAATGTAGATTTCACATCCATTTGGTAAACTTTGAAACCTTTGAAGCTTGCATAATATAATAAGAGTCTAATTGCTTCCATTCTTGCCACAGGAGCAAAAGTCTCATCAAAACCTATCCTTTCAACTTGAGCATATCCTTTACACACCAATCTAGCCTTATTTCTTGTGACCTATCCTTTCTTATTCATCTTATTTTTCAATACCCATTTAGTTCTTATCACATTTTTGTATTTTGGCCTAGGTAATAGATACCATTTTTAATTCTTCACTATTTGACCAAGTTCCTCATCCATTGCACATGTCCAATTTTCATCTTTTCTAGCTTCCAATAATGTTTTAGGTTCAACCTTGGATAATAGAGTTGTGTCTTGTTGATTTTGATTGATCAACATTCTCCTTGTAGTCTAAAAATTAGCATTCACATCTCTAATTACTTAGGAAACTAGATGATATTCTTGTATTCTCTTGGATGGAGCACTAGTGTCTTGTCTTACCTCTTCCTCTTCATCATCTGATTGATCAGGTATGCCTTCATTATTTGAATTATGGTTTTTTTTAGTTTCATATATCTACAAGTTAAGCTTCTTTATTTCACCTACCTCTTCAAATCTTACATTATAACTTTAAAAAACCTTATGGAGTCTCTTATTGAAACATCTGTAAGAAAAAATTATGGAGGAATAACTCAAGAAGATGCCCTAATTAAACCCTGAGTCAAATTTGCCAAGATTTTCTTCATCCCTCTTGATAAAACACTTGCTCCCAAACACTCTAAAATGTTTGACATTAACTACCCTATTTTTCCATAGATAATATAGAGTCTTGTTATCATTTACTCTAATTTTGCATTTATTCAATATGTATACTGATGTACTAGTAGTCTCTTCCCAAAAACCATCTGATAATTTAGAATCTTGAAGCATGGTTCTACTCATCTCTTGGATAGTTCTATTTTTCCTTTCAAACTACCTCATTTTGTTTGGGTGTCTTAGCAGTATAATAATGTCTTCTAATCCCTTATTCTTCACAAAAAGTATCAAACTCATGAGACCAAAATTTTCCTCCTTTGTCTGATCTTACACACTTGATTTTTTATTCTTTTTTATTTTCAATAATAGCTTTGAATGCTTTGAACTTTGAAAAAGCTTCTAATTTCTCTTTAAGGAAATATATCCAAGTCATCCTAGTAAAGTCATCAATTAATAGCATGAAGTAGATGTTAAATTGATTACCTTGAGTTCCTTTAGGTCCACATATATTAGTGTTGATCAATTCCAATGTATTATGGTGTAATTCTCCTTAGATTTGTAGCTTATCTTGGTTTGCTTCCCATGAAGGCATGCCTTGTAAAGATTATTAGGAATCTTAGTGATTTTAGGAATATGCCTCACTAATCCTTTTGAAATGATCCTCACCAAATTTTCAAAATTTTGATGTCCAATTCTTCTATGCCAAATCTAGCTTTCTTTTAATTGATTCATGAAACACTCCTCCCTTTTAGATTCATGGAACACATATAAGTTGTTATTAGCCTTGTGAATATTTACAACTAATTTTCTAGACTTGCCTCTTCTCACTTCACATCCTTGATCATGAAAAGTTGAAGCATTTCCTTTATTACATATTTGTCTAACACTTAGAAGATTGTGTTTCAAACCTTCTACATATAAAACATTTTCAATTTTAGTATGACCATTATCTAAACTTATAGACCCTTTGCCAACTATGTTAGTAGAATTGTTGTCACCAAATCTCACTGAACCTGAATTGTGTATTTTGAGAGAGATCAACTTGCTCTTCTCTCCTATCATATGACTTGAGCATCCACTATCTATGTATCATTTCTTATTTCCATCCTCTTGAGTATGTAAGGTAGTTTGAACAAACATTGACTGTTCCTTTTATGCACTACCTAGATTCTTATTCTTCTTTTCTTCAATCTTGGTTTTGTCTTCCTTAAACCATTTGATGGTGTCAATGACTTGTATGTCCTTTCTCCAATAGGTCCTATTATAGTACTTAGCTATATGTCCCTATTGGTTAAAGTTGTAGCATAAAACCCCATTTCTATTCTTTGATGATAAATTACAATCCCTATATCTGTGACCATATTCATTACAAGTGTAGCAATAGCCATTGAAAACATAACTATAGTTATTCATATTAGACATTCCTTTTACTTGTCCATCAAAAACACAAGAATTTTCATATTTAAGTTCTTTGTTAGAACTAGGATTCTATTTTTCCTTAGATAGAAGCACATCTATATATGTCATAGTTTTACCTTCCAAATGATCCAATCTTTGATTCAGGCCTTTATCCATCATGTCCTACAAATTATTGATTTTTGATGCTAGTTTATCTATTTGTGTCTTCACACCATCAATGCTTTCATTAATCTCATAATATATTAAGGAAGTCAAATCTAAATTTTTACATCCTTTATTATTCTTCAATCTTTCATTCTCTTACTCTTAAAGTTTGATCTCTGATAAGGCACATACTAGTTCTCCTTGAAGATATGTCTTAGCCTCTTTGTCATCCATTATACCTATGATCACCTTCAAGTGGTTAAACTTGAAAAGAAGCTATGGATCTAATACCAATTTTTAGATGTCAAATCACTAAGAGGGGGGTGAATTAGTGATGCAAGTAATTCAATTATAATTCCAAATAGTCAAACTCTCAACCAATCAATATAAGCAACCATGAAGTATATAAATTAGTTGAATACTACCTTATCCATGACTTACATCTTCCATGATCTTAACCATAATATTGTTGAATAATATGTAGATGACCTTCTTGGGAAATATAAATATTATAAGGATCATTTGTCCATTCTCAAGATTATCTTTGAGTACCTCATCCATTACCACATCTGCCTTAACCCCAAGAAGTGCATTTTTAGGGTCTTATCAAGAAAGCTCATTGGCTTTATCATTTTCCTTCAAGGGATTGAAGCTGATCCTAACAAAATCAAAGCAATCCTTGATATGCTTCCTCCAATCAACCTCAAACAACTTTACATTTTATAGGGGAAACTCCAATCCATCCATCATTTTATCTCCCAATTTTCAGATCAATGTTAACCCTTCCACCACCTTCTAAATAAGGATGTATCTTTCAATTGGAATAACAACTATAAAAAGGCCTTTGATTCAATCAAAAATTACCTTTTATCTCCACCTATTCTTACCCCTCCCAAGGATGACCAACCTTTCTACCTTTATATCTCTACCACTAACCACTCCCTAGGGGCAATGCTTACTCATCAGGATGAACAACACAAATAATAAGTTGTCTACTACATTAACCACACACTCATGGAGTATGAGACTCAGTACACCCATATCAAGAAACTTTGCTTAGACTTATTTTTCATAGCTACCAAACTTTTCCACTACCTTCTTAACCACAAAAACTATGCCACAACCAATACTGACCCACTCAAGCATATGTACTCCAAGCCATACCAAAATTAATGCATGGCCAAGTGGCGCATGATTTTATCAAAGTTTGACCTTGAGTTCCTTCATCAAAATTCAATTAAACGGCAAGTCATTTTTGAATAATTAGTTGAAGCACCATTAGCAAATTACCAACCTCTACCTCTTGAGTTCCTCAATGAATCCATCATAACCCTCTCTAAGTGGACTTCACCTATCAAGTCACCATGTTCTTTGATGGATCTAAGTGTCAACATGGTGGGGGATATGGTATCATCCTTATTCCCTTTGATGGTGAACCTCTTCCTTTGTCTTTCAATCTTGATTTTGAATGTACTAACAAATATGGCTAAGTAAGAAGCCCTAGTCATAGGCCTCCAAACTACCTTAACCTTGGGAGTCAAAATAATCAATATCTTTGGTGACTCCCAACTTGTGGTCAATCAAATAAATGTCTCTTACCAATGTAAGAATGATATTTTACAATAGTACAAATAATTAGTTGATGAACTCTTGACATCATTTGAACACTACCACATCTAGTCAACCCCACAATCTACCAATAAGTTTGCCAATACCATGGCTTATCTTGCCTCTCAGATTTCATTTGCACCCTCTGACTCCAAGCTTTCTGTCATTCTCCATAGACTTACTCAACCTTCCTATGTCAAACTAGATTCTCTCACCATCTTCAATATGGAGGATACCCAACCTAACCTTTGGTATCAGTACACCTTCAACTATCTCAACTTTTCCATCATTCCTTTGGGGATCTCTAGGAATGCTTGAATAGAATTTATCTAAAGTACCTCACATTATACCATTATGGGGGTAATTATTTATAAACATGAATTTGATGACCTCCTCTTATGTTTCCTATGCAGTCACAATGCCTCTTATGCTACTAATGAAATGCATGATGGAATCTGTGGGGGACAATTTAGTGGCCTCACTATAGCTAAACACATCATTTTCCTTAGTTATTACTAGCCTACCCTTAACCAAGACTATTGTGATTATGTGAAAAAGTGTGTTAGTTGTCAACAACATGCCAACTTGCATCATGCACCTAGCCATAGTCTTCATGTTTCCACTAATTTTTGGCCCTTCTCATAATGAGGTTTGAACCTTATTGGTTAAATTAACCTTCATTATTCATAGTGACACCATTCCATCATCACTGCAATCAATTATTTCACCAAGTGGGTAGAGGCTATTCCTTTAGTCTCGACCAAAGCAGAGAAAATTATCAACTTTATCAACCATCACATCATCTACCATTTCGGTGTTCCTCACAAGATCATCACTGATAATGGTAAATCTTTTAAAAATAACCAAGTTTAGGGTCTTTGTGATGTATTCAAGATTAAGTTAAATTTATCCTCACCCTATCACCCTCAAGTGAATGGATAGGTAGAAGCATCTAACAAATCTCTTAACAACATGCTCACTAAAATGGTTAATGCATATGGTTAGGATTAACATTTGTATATCCCCTTCACATTATGGGCATATCGTACTAGCTTTCAAACTCCTATGGGTGATAACCCATTCTCTCTTGTGTTTGGAGTGAAGGTTGTCTTGCCTCTTGAAGTCCAAATTACTTCTCTTTGCTTATCTTTACAAGATATTATTTCTAAAGATGATTATCATCAACACCATTTAGCCCAACTTGAGCTATTTGATGAGTGTCACTTAGTCACCCTTACCCATCTTCATGTCTATCAATATCATATCAAATTTGCCTATAACAAATACTTTAGAGTGTGAGAATTCAACATCAGAGACCTCATCCTAAAGGAAAATCAACATGTCACCAATATGGAGAAAAGTAAGTGGATAAAGTTTCATTTCAATTGGCTTAGACCCTATATAATAACTTATAATTATGAATAATGATCTTATTGGTTATCCTCTCTTGAAGGAAACCTAGAATCTAAGCCCCTCAATAATTTGCATATACATCCATTCTTTTGTTAAGAAGGATCAAGTTCACCTTTTGTTTTAACTTAAGCACATCCCTTAATTTCACATCACATTCATCTCCTTATTTTAGGGGAAACTAATTAAATCTAAATCATGTGATTATTTGTCACAATCATAACCTCATCTTGAATAATGGGTACTATGGATCTACCCATGGCATGATTCTCATGGTACTTTTTGCCCCTTTCTAGGATGGATTCCCATGATCATTATCACCTAAACCCTTTTACACCTAATCAACCTCTTTGTGATTTTAGTTCTACCTTCATAAAGGTGAACTTCTAAGCCTATATAATTATGTATATGTCAAGCAAAATCAAACAAAGCAAAAAATCGAAATCCCTACCAATAGCAATCATGGGTCATTCCTAGCATTCGTAGACTACTCCCTTGAAGTATAGTTATTGAAAACATATTTTAAATTTCTCAAAGTAAGGTGGATTACTCCCTTGAAATATAGTTATCAATAACATTAAACAAAGCATACAAACTTAAACCCCTCCCTTGAAGGATGGCTAAATAAAGCATTTTTCAAAACAAGCAATTTCTTGGATGTTTCTCGTATCGATCAGCTTCCCCAACCCCCAATTAAAAACAACAAAAATAAAAAGACCCATTATCAAAAAATAGAAAAATCAAAATAATTTTGAAATTCATAATTGGCTCTCATAGGCAAAATAATTTTGAAAGTCACAATCAGCTTTCATCAGTAGACTCCCCCCATCGATCAATCTACACTTTGCATGACATAGAATTGTTTCTACTAACTCTTCAGAAACCTATTGAAGAGGCATGCTAGTCTCGCAAGAAGGTTCCATTTCCATCCATCTCTCCTTTATACACTATAATATATTTTGAGCTTCCTTGGCATTATGTGATCAAGATGCCTTTTTTAACAGACTAATGAATGCTAATGCAAAGCATTCAAAGGGCTTATGTTCCTTAGTCCAATGCAAATTTGGTTTTTATTTTGGTCCTTATCAAAGAAGAAGCATCATGCCCTCTTATTATCCTCTCATAACTAGTTGATATTTTCACTAAAGATGTTTGTCTCTTGATTATATCCTTTGTTCTCACATCTAGTGTTGTTAATTAACTTATTTCATGTGCTTTACCTTAAGCAACAAAAACAACAACCATAAACATCACATTATATCAATCTATGTCATAAGCAAACACATGACCATAATCATAACCATAACAAACATAGCATCCATGAACAATACAACAATCAACCATTTTCACCACATGTCTCAATATAAAAAATGAAGCATATACTCATTAAAATTTACCATGTCAAAAATCATAACCATGAATAAAATAAGATGCATCTCATCCTAAACCTAGTTAGGTGAGTCTAAATCAGTAACCAATATCCATAACATAATCATAATCAAAATAGCATCATCAATATAAACATCACATCATCCCAAAAGACATCAAAGTAAACCATAAACCATGAGAAATAAACAAGGATCATATATAAATCATGAGTCTAATACCATAATATATACAACAAATATACATGTCTCTTTCTCTCAAAATGTACATCTCACCACATTGACTCATAGACCAAAATAGAAATGATATACATCAATCTAAAATATGTCATAAACTATGTCATAGTTATGCCCCTGTGGCACCACTATCTCCTAGTGCACCATTAGGTCCCAGTGACTATCCCCTAGAAGTACCTATTTTTCCACCTACAGATGTAGCCCATTGACTGATGTCACCATGTTGGCACTACCTACCAAACTCACTTTGTACTCACCCCATCGAGGCTTACCAAGACACCACCTTAAGACTATAGCCTCATAATACCATAGATCCTCCACTGTGGCTAGGTATCGCACCATGGGGATGGTCCCTAGTGGTCCTATGGATGTCACTACTCCTCCTCTTATCTATCTCAGGGAGTCTCTCTCTTATGTAACAAAGGCCAATGAAGCTCTAGCCTGGTCCCTATCACCTATAAGTGTAGCCACCTAACCCTATAAGATAGCCACCTATCTTATAATGTTGTGACTTGTGCCTATGCCATGGTTAGTACCACTCCTACCTATGCATCTGGGGTACCTCTCTAAACATGTGCCTATTGACCTCTCCTAACTAGGTCCACATCCATCTACCTCCTGCCACCATCATTTCCACCAAGGTTTGTTTCCACATATAGAGCCTGATACCATGCAGGGTAACCATTTAGAAAACCTGCATCATTAATTACTAGCCTCATAGGTAGCCCCTTATAATCAAGAAATGTTTACACTGGATGAGGCTCTAGAAATAAGATCTTAGCATCATCTTATTTATACCTAGGAAATGAACTTGGAATACCCTAAACTAGGCCAAACTAGCTACACATCTGATCGATTGGGATAAGCTCTATCTCTCCCTCCCTCCAACTAAAGATCCACCTGTAAATATATAAGGAGAAATTCTATCTCTTATACCTAGCCTACTCTCGGAACCTAACATATGGCCTTCAGATAATGTCTCTAATCACCAGTGCACCTCAAGCACCTATGAACCAATCAACATCATGGGTTCTTCCCCCTACACCTAAAGTGGTAAAGTCACATTTCCACCTCATGTAACCCAATAAGAAATCTATCTAAGTGTATCTCATCCCTGGTATCCCCACTAGCCTCAGCACCCAAATGTGTTCATAGCCCCAAAAGTGTAGAACTAGACTGACATTAATGTCATATCTCTTATGAGCCCTAAAAATGCATAACTCTTTGTGTATCTCCTTAAGTAATATTGGTACCCACCCAAACATTATCTACCCCAATAGCATCTCAAATAACACCCCCAATAGCAAGTATGGGAACCTCCCATTGCTCAAGTCAAGAAGGGTAAATCATGATACTACCATCATCATCATAACCAATCTCCTCTCACCCATCTCCATCTAATAGAGCATAGAGTAACTAAATCCCCTAACATGCCACCTGACATGATCTTGGTCATCTCCATATATTAGCTCTATTAGCTCATCTCATTTCTCCTACTCTATGTGGTAAATTAGATCACCCCATAGGGACAATCATGTAATCCTATGCATATCCTCTGACAAGATTGTAAGTTCACCAGTTGATAAAAAGGAAGGTGTTCATGGCCAAATCCCATCTCTCAATGAAGGCCATGATCATAGATGCATTACATGATACATACTAGTAATGTCACATCGCTCCCAGGCCCACCTTCTCCATGTGTGCCCAATCTGCTAGGGTCATCCCCTAGTGAACCTCTGTAAAGATACATGGCACCTGGTCGTGCATCTATATCTACTCTTATACCTATAAAATATCAATAGCACACACACTTAGTTAACTATACCATTTCACCTATGCACTTAGCTCCTTCACCCAACCTCACCATACCCATTTGACCATTTATTCAACTACTACCTATAGAACTTAAACATTCTACCCCATCATTATTACCCATTAAGCCCCTTACCAATACCACTTGCAACTCAAACCAACTATTGACCTCTCAAACCCTATCAAATCCCTTAAAACTCAAGCTCAGCCCTCTTCTCATTTGGCTTGATCACTGATGTTCAGGTAATATTTTGCCAATGCTTGTTGAACATCGATGGTCAAGATGACCACTGATAGTCATTATGTGTGATTATGGAAAAAATACCCTAAAACCCTAAACCTATCTAAAATAAGATAAAAGCTACTATTTTTATACCAACTCCTACCAATCCTTTTACCAACCTACCCCTAAGTAACCTGCCTTCTCAAAATTGGACTTCACCTACCCCAATTTTACCAAAATCAATCAAAACCTAACTAGGGCATACCCACACCCAACCCAACAATCAAGTAAATCAATTACAACACCAAATGTAATGTCAATTCTAACACTACCCTATCAATTTAAGGATGCCCCTACCTCATTCCTTGACCATCGTCAAGAAGGAATCCATAGACCCTTTACCTAGCCACATTTAGGTTTGCCCTGCATCTTGGTTAGGTCACCCTCTAATACTTAATCCACTCAATAATAAATCATCCACCTTAAAAATCACTATCTGTAAACTTCACCCAATACACTAAACCCTAGAGCTCCAAATTCAACACAAGCACATATTTAAATGAGTAATAATGATTCACTTTTTACTTTTGACTATGGCCTTTAAGGGTTTACACCCTAATTGTCAATGGTCAGGGTGACCACTGACGGTCACCTTTAAGCACCCTAACCATCAATGATCAGGTTGCTCCCTTTTTTGCTCTTACCTTGAGCATCCCTTCTCAAGTAGACCTATATCAAAATAACCACCCCTACAGACTACCTTCTCCACCCACTTTGACCACCTCATCAACTCACCATTAGTCTATTTCAAACCAATAGAAATGTGACTTATGACAACTTTTACCTAGTCCTTTAACCACATCAATAACAATTATCATATTGACCACATTTTGAACTTGCACTACCTCATGCATACCTGACCCACTTGTGTCTTCTTGGGATGACTTGCTACCTTGGATACCCATAATACTTAACCCATTTATTTTTTCATTGGGAGCATTTATTGCCTTAGATACCCACCAAACCATAGATATATCCTTAAAATTGCATTTACGAGTGTACCCAACTTTCATGCCTACATGCGGTCATGCGATCCACTTGTCACTTATCCTTCTAGCACCAACCTTTATTTTTACCAGCTATGCCAACCTAGTCTATGGAAAATCTTGGCTATCACACTTTTTACACTTGTTTTCACTTCAGTGCCCAACCTATCACCCACCTTCATGACATCCACCTTCATCATCACCTTTATCCACCTTATCAAACCCACACCTGATTCTATTTTACCTCATCGATTCTTAGTTTAAGGGGGAACACCTCCTTCCATACTCAAGGTAATCAGACCTTCAACTAGCACCAATTTTTGTTTTGTATCTTATTGATTCAAAGACACATAACAAAAAAGGGAAAAATGTAGACACCATAAATCTATACACCACAATTCTGAATATCAAAACACCCCTACATCACTTTAGGACCCTGTTGAGACTAATTTGACCCTTTCACCCCTAATAAATCCTAACCATGGTCAATTTGACCAATTGACTAAACCCACCTTTAAATACCTTTTTACCTTGACCCTCAACCACCGATAGTCAGGATGACCACTTATGGTCACTTTGACTGCCAACTGTGAGGGTCCACAATCCCAAGAACTAACATGCAAACATCCACCTTGATTTTCTAAAATTAAAATTTTTTAAATCCATATGTGAGCCATTACATGCATGATTTAAAATTAGAAGCCCAATTCTCACCTTCACTTCCACCTCTTCCCTGTGCCTATAAGAAGAGAGGAGTAGGAGGTGAAAAGCATCCACAAATATCAAGAGCTTTCTTTTGCAGGTGTTCTTCCAGCTATATAATGATCTAGCCATCCTATTAGAGAGCCAACTTACCACTACCCCTCAGACAATAGCCAAGTACCATTACTCTATTAGAATCATGCTAGACTCTACAAATGAGTCAACCACCTTAACCACTCACTCGATCAATCTTCTATAAGCTAAGTATATATTTTCCATTATTCAATTACTTTATTTTTATTTTGTAATTAGCTCAACATAAACCCATCTCCTAGAATTTCTGGATAGAATCTCATCAATTAGCCATTTATTACCCATAGCCTACACACAATAACCATTGATAGTTAGCTTGACCACTGGCGGTCTGTCAAACCACCAATGGTTGCATCAACTGTCTACAATTGCCTCAATCACTGATGGTCACCTTAACCATCAATGGTCACATCAACTGTCGATGGTCACTATGACAAAAAATAACAAGTTATTTTAACCCTCTTACCCCTAACTAAATCCAATTTTATGTGTGCTTGCCTGTTCACAAACTCTTGTCTTATTTTTTTAAACACACTTGACCCTTTTAGCATTAGTATTGACTTGTTTATTGCTATATTAGTCATTTTTAGCCTATTTCTTTAGCAAGCATTTCTTGTGTTCAATTTCATTACCTTTTTATTATTGATGCAAATACTCTATATTCTATTTTATAAACTTAATTATTTAAAATTTGTGGATTGACAACCCTCAAGGAAGCCCTTACTTCTGGGATCTAGCTAGCACTAGGCAATCCACCTAGCTATCTATCTAACCAACCATTTACTTTAGTGTTGTCTTATTTTTAGGTCATCCTCTCAAGCCAAAAAAGAGTTCTTCATAATCATCTAATTCAATGTGCACATAATCAAATAAGTTTTTCATCCATACCTGTATTTAGTTTCTTCTTCTTCCTTTCTCAAAATATAAGCTAAAATTCACTGAAATAGTATCCCTAACTTTATTTCTCCTTTATAAGAGTAAATATATATGAATTTGTACTTCTCTTCCAAGCATTAACATTCCATATACATTGATGTGAGTATATGTCTCTTATGCATGTTTACTTTTATTGTTTCTAACCCCCACTTTGTGTCACAAGCTTTGGTGAGCACTAGATTAGATTTGTTTTACTTGTTCTTAGTTTAGTGAAATATTAAAATGTAGGTACTCCCTTAGGGTTATTATGTGATTGTGCTTGACTGGAGGGTTTGAAACCCTCCTTAACATAGTGTATTATGGTAAGATATCCCCTAATCATGTCTAGAGAATCCCCATATTAACCATGTTTTTGCTTAACAAATGTGTCCCCAATCGAAAGTGTATGGTATGATCTATCTTCTCTGAGTTAGGATTGATTTATAGACATGATGCATTTTTTATTGCATACATTCTGGTGATCTTGACTTGAATCTAACCCTTGCAAGCTTTATCTCATATTTTTCAAATTATATCATTTTATTATCATTCTTTTAGATAATGAACTAGGTCAATACTGTCGACTTAATATTACAATCAGTATCTAGATAACAAACTATGTTGACATTATCGATTTAGTTATTTTTATAGGCTTCAGTAGTATGGTTTTAAAGAACTAGGTCGACCTAGTCGAACTAGTTAGCATAAATTTCAAGTAGCTTAAACAAAAAAAAATCAAATTCTAATCATCTTCCAAACCACCAAGGTTCCTTTTTATCCTTATTTTTCATTTCTAGCATTTATTATAATTCTATCTTTCATAGTTTGTAGTCTTTAAAAACTACCATTGTATAGTCAACTAGGTTGACATTATTGACGTAGTTCTATATTTTGTATTTTGTCTAGAAAATTGGGTTGACACTATCGACGTAGTTAATTTTTATACCCTTACTTTTGTAGTATAGAATCAACATTATCAACTCTATTCTGTATTATTTGCATACATTATCAACTAAATTGACACTATATTATGTTTCAAAGTTGGAATTAACACTTATAGTTAGTAATTAGCTCACACTTTCATTTCTTATTACTTGCATGCTTAGAATAGATCACATAATCTAATTAGGTGGTTTTTAATATACCATTTAGTTTCACTATTTTATCTTGTATGTAAACACTACCAAATCACAAAATCTTAAAAAACATTTTAACAATTGTCTACCTAAGGCCTACCTACTTAGATTTCATCACCAAGGGGAAAGCCAACTTGGTTTTTTGACTAAGTATAAACATGTGGTTAATGGTATATTTTGGCTAGGCACCCGACACCCTTATCAATATAATGTGTGAAGTGAGGGGGTAGACCCCAATACCAAGTTGGTACCATTACCAATACAGATCTATTTCAACTTAAACATCCTAAAACCATACTTAGATTGTTTTTTAGTTCCTTGCTTATAACCAACTTCTTATCACATCTAAAATTAAATTCTAATAATCTAACAACATTCAGGATGACCACTTAGTTAGCTTTTACTTTCTAATTTGATTGTTTGCTCTTTGCTCAATTGTATGTTGCATTATAAAAACTTTCATTAGCCATGTTGGTGCAAGGCTTTATGTTGTGTGCCTCATTTGGATCAACCTCATTGATCCAATTGATTGTGTGTTTCCTTCCATTTCTTACTTTCAAAGTGTATTGCAAAAAAATTCTTATTTTAGAAAACTATCATCTCTATCAATACAGTCACTTACAGACTAATTTACCTCTCCTTCTTGGCATACTAAGTCAACTGGGTCTACTTAGTATCATTCAAAACTTCCCCCTTGGCATACTAAGTCAACTAGGTTGACTTAATATCTTATAGAACTTCCCCCTTGGCATACTAAGTTAATTAGGTCGACTTAGTATCTTTTATAACTTCTTCCTTATCATAATAAGTTGACTAGGTTGACTTAGTATCTTTCAAAAAAATGTCATTGGCATCTAAGTTGACCCAATTAACTTAGTACCTTTTGGGCCAACGTTGTTTAGTATAGAGTCAACTCAATTGACCCTGATCACTTTAGCCCAACCCTGTACTTCTTTTTGGCCAATTTTATCCCTATTTTCCCTCCTAGATTTCTGATAACCACTCCTACTTGGCATCATGAATCCTCTTATGAAATTATTTCTTGATAATCTCAACCTATTATGAATGTACATGGGTTATTCTTTCCTACCCTCCTATCTACCATAGAAGACAACTCTTTATAGTGCACTCTTCATCACATGGTTCTAAATCTTCTCAATATCGATCTATCCCATATTGTATAGTAGATCCATATAATCCTATTAGACAAATCCCAAACAATGATAATCATATTTCTTATATTAATTTTACACCTTATAAACCTAGAAGTCATAAACTCATCAACCCATCTACATCAAATATTAGAACCTCACATTATGTTCCACCTCTTACAACCAATGTTCACAATCCTGTTGTTACACCCATAACAAGATCACCAAGCCTTATCACTTCCCAAATTAACATGGTTGAAACCACTCAAATTGATAATCTAAATGATTCCCAATTATTCAAAAATAATGATGATAATACTATTTACACTCCTACCAAGAATAGTGGCTTTACCAAGCTTCCTTCTTCTTCTACCACACTTAAGACAACTAGCACTAATGTTGGTAATCCTCCATCTACAAAGAATACTCCTCCCACAAACACTAATAATCCTCTTCCTAACAACACTAATACTCCAACTTCAAATGTGTAAATTGACACAACTCAAATTCTTGCTCAAATAGTTCAATAATTGAACATCATGGAAATAACTAATCATTCACAAATGATGCAAATGCAACAACATTTATTACACATGACTATTCAACCACCTTAAGTCATCATGTCTCAACCAAATCAAAATTTTGTCCCTCCTCCTCTTACAGATGTTAATGGGAATATCATCCCTCAACCTCCAATAAATCATAAAACGCTTTGACATATTCAAAATGAACCTTTAAACCAATTTATTACATCCATAGATATTGGAAACATTTATTCAAATATCATATATAATGGGACTAAGGACCTTGCTATCTTTCTTAAGTCTTTTGGTAATCTCTATAAGGAATAGGTGCAAACTAACACCTTTACTACCACCAAGCTCTTAGCCAAAACCTTTGTTGGTGATGCACGTGAATGTTACAATCAACTTCCTAGACATTCCATCTCACAACTAGAGGATTTAGTCAATGCTCTAGTGAAGGAATTCTAATATAATGACCTTCTTGAAAATTATCTTGTCCATTTCATCAATGCCAAGCAACTTCCTAATGAAACTGCTCACACTTTCATCAAATGATAGAAGTCTCTAGCCCATAAAATGGACCATAACATGAATAATGATACTCTTTTAAAACTTTTTATGACTGCTCTTAAACCTCCCCTTAAATACAAAGTTTGAATCTTTTCACCTTAAACTTTAGACAAAACCTTAGACCAATCAAAATGGCAAAACTTTCTTATGACTCAATTTGAAACACCTCAAACAAATACTAAAGAACATTTTCAATCATTTTCTCATATCATTGATTCATCCAAGCCTCACCAACCTCAAAATGGATCATCCAATTCAACCAATTTTAACCCAGCCCACCCTTCCTTGAGTCTAGAATAACTTAATAAGAAATTACTACCCTCTAAACCCATGACCTTTGATCCTTCCAAACCTCCTCTAAAATGATACAATCTTGATAAATTTTATTAGTTGCATGATACTATAGGTCATTCTCATGAGTCTTATCATGATCTTCATCAATTTCTTCTTTCTTCCTTGCTTGGTTTGTATTTCAATCTTGATACTCTCACAAAACAATGTTATCAAGACTATCTTCAAGCTTCTCGAATTCAATATCAAGAACCAGAATCACATCAACATCAATCACCTAATGAACAACAAAAATTATCCCATACCTATACCTCATCCACTAATTTTGTTCATAGCATAGTTGATACTTCTTCCTACACCAATAAGGAAAGGATAGCCAACATGAAAAACTTTAAACATATTATTGCATCCATCGAACCTCAACCTCTTAAGTCACATGAACCAAAAGAGTACCTAGTTTAAATGCCTACTCCAAAGAATATCATGCACAGTCCTCCTTTACCTCCTTTACCTCTTCATACCTCTCCTATACATCTTATGTCAAATTCAACATCCCTAAAATCTAACAAACCAACACATTTACCTATTTCTAAATGCACTTACCAACCCAATGCAAATCATTTTAATGTTTCAATGTTACCTTACTCCAAATCACATGTTGGGTCATCTTGTGATGCTCATCCACATGTCCCTTCAGACTCTGGGGCATCTTTTGATGCCCATCCCTACATCTAATCACCTATTGGGGCATCTTATGATACATAATAATGACCAAATTTAGCTTCAATAAACCTTATAAGACTTATAGAATTGTATTTTATATGCTCATATTTGATAAAAATGTTAGCATGGATCTTACTTGTTTTTTTGTCTCATGTTTCTTTATTTTTACGCACTTTATTTCTTTTAATCATACTTTACTAGCATCATTATCACCTTTGGGTTCTTTGATTTTATTTCACATTACATTTGGCATTTGTTTTGATTTTGGTTCTTATATATCTCTTTCATTTTTGTCTTTTTATGTCATTCTTTGCCTTAGTAGCTTTATTATTATTTTTCCCCCATTATTTAGCATTCACCTCCTTGGTGTTCACCTTGTGAGTTACAGTGTAAGACCATGGATAAGACCTGGGCTTCTTCACAAATTACCACATTAAAACATCTTTAAACCACTTTCTAGGATGACTACTACTTTAATTTGTGCTTGTACTAGATCCATTCTAGGTTAGCATGGCTTCTCTAGTGACATGACTATCATAAGAATATTTACATCCCTTTCATAGAACTATTTTACCTCCTTATGATCATCTACGAGCATATTCATCATTACATCACTTATTACATAGATAGATCTCTCATGATCCCCATATTTCCCTTATTTCCTTTGATTTAAGGCTCACATCAGACAATTTTGAGATTGCACACTTAATTATGGGCAAGTCTAGGAGTCTTAATATACCTTGGTCTTTAGGTCCTTTTATCTAGTGACCAAATGTAAGCTCTCTTTTGTTTTTTATCTTTAACACCCATGTTTAGTTCTCTAAATCTATATGGAGGACGAGGAATAAAAAAATTCAAAATAAGTTAAAAGCCAAATCATAAAATACAAACAAAAGGCAATGATCCAAAATGCAATGATTCAAAAGGCAACATTAAAAATTCTTAAAAGTCACATCACACTAAAAGATGTGATTCTAAGCACATCTCCTTTTTCTAGTCAAAGATAAAACTCCACAGTTGGCCTCATGATAAATCTAAGGTCCATTAGGGAACACCAAAGTGGCAAATGATTTGATTAAGAATAAATTTGGAAATGGTAGGACCAGTGACATTAACAAGGGGCATGGCTTCTACCCATTTGGTAAAATAGTTGGTAGCAGTGATGATAAATGCATGCTCATCTTGGGAGTGAGTTAGTTTACCAATGAGATGAAATCTCCATATGGAAAATGGCCAAGGAGATTTGATAGTTTAAATTTATACTAGAGGTGAATGGATTAGATCATTGTGAAGCTGATAAGGATTACATTTTTTAGCATATTCAATTGCATCTTTTTCAAGACTAGGCCAAAAGTAACCCATACGTAGGTATTTGTGTGTTGTAGCATGTTCACTACAGTGGCCACCACAAATGTCCCCATGTGCTTATTCAAGAAGAGGAGGGACCTCATCTTTCATAACATAATGGAGTAAGGTACCTTCAGTATTGTGATAATAAAGGATGTTATATCAAATTACATACTTGAAATCTTTTTTACAAATACGTATCTTTTCGTGAGAGTCTAAATTAGGAGGATAATTTTAATGTTCCAGGAATTAAATGATGTCTTGGTGCCATGGGCTTTGTCAAATGGTAACAACCTCGATATGACAAATAAGTGAATCTGATGGTTGAGTAAAAGATGGAGCTTTTCTTATTTGTATAATAAAAGTAGGATAGAAAAGGACTTGATGCAGATGAACGAGAGAGGTTGAAGTGGCAAGAGAATCAAGAATGGAATTTTGATCTCTAGGAATAGGATCAATAGTGAAAGAGATGAAATCCTTAGCAAGAGTGGTTAAAATTTGATGATATGTGATGAGGTTCTAACTTTTACATTGATAATCACCATTGACTTGGTGGCAAATAAGATGAGAGTCACCTAAATCATGAAGGTATTAAATGTCTAAGTCAAGAGCAACTCTCATGCCTAAAATGAGAGCTTCGTATTTAGCCATATTGTTGGTAACATTAAAGGTGAAGTGAAAAGCTAAAGGAATGGTCTTACTAATAGGACTTGTGAGAATGCAACCTGCCCTAGCTCCTTGAAGGAATTTAGCACCATCAAAGTGAAGGGTCCAAGTATCCTCATGCAAGTTGACATTAATTTTAGGAAGCTCCTCAATAATGACTTTTGGTTTAGTAGTACCAAATGGAATAGTATATTCATCAAAATTATTGGCTTCAAGATTAGTGGTAAAGCCATGAAAATAATCTTTGAGAGAAATAACTTGATTAAGACCTTCAATGTAAAGGATATTGTCATCTAAAATATTATATTGAAGAGAAGAAGTTGTTAGAATGGGAGATATGACAAGTTGATCAACTATGATTTGCCCTTTAACAGATTTTTGAGTGATGATATGAAGATCAAATTCTATAAGGAGTACCATCCATTTACCAATTCTATCTCCAAGAAGAAATGCTTTGGAGAAGAAATGGCGAAGGGGGTCCAAATGAATAATGACATAAGTAGTTTGGTAAAGCATGTAGTGGTGAAGCTTTTCAGCTATGAAATAGATGGTGAGGCAATCACACTCAATTTAAGTATAATGTGTTTCATAATCAATGAGTCCTAGGCTAATGTAGTAGATAATATACTCTCTTCCCATATCATCTTTTTGGGCAAGCATTGCCCCAACTGAAATAGGTGTGGAAGAAGTATATAGAATCAAAGGTTTATCATTGGAAGGAATATGAAGTGTAGGTGGATGAATCAATGACTCTTTCATATTATCAAAGGCTTTTTTATATGGATCCATATATTTTAATGGAGTACCTTTCTTGAGAAGTGAATTAATAGAGTGAATTTGATATGCCATTTTAGGGATGAATCATCTAGTTGCCCCAATTTTGCCTAAATAAGTATGAATGTCAGGATTAGAATGAGGAATAAGCATGTTGATGATAGCACTAATTTTGGTAGGGTCAACATTGATGCCATGAAGATATACTAAGAATCCTATCAATTTTATAGATGTGACTCCAAAGACACATTTGTAAGGATTAAGTCTGACTTTATATTTAAGGAGATGGTCAGAGATGATAACAAGGTTAAAAAGATGATGCATACGATGTTTGGATTTAGCAATGAGATCATCCACATAAGTTTCAACAATTTTATGAATGAGATCATGAAAGATGTGAGTCATCACTCCTTGGTTAGTAGCTCCTACATTTTTGAGGTTGAAAGGAATTTTAACATAGTAATAGGTGCCCCATTCCATGGTAAAAGTAGTCTTATGTTGGTCCTCAAGAGCAATATGAATCTGATTGTATCCTGAGAATCCATCCATAAGAGATAACATTTCATAACTAGTCATGGAATCAATAATGGCATATGTTGAAGGTAAAAGGAATTTGTCCTTGGGATAAGCCAGATTAAGATTATGAAAATTAATACAAATGTGAATGATCATAGTGACCTTCTTCTGAATGGGAACAATGTTAGAGACCCATTCAAAATAGTCCACTGGTTTGATAAATTTACGATCGAGTAATTTGATGATTTCCTTATGACATAAAGTGGAAACTTCAGGAGTAAATTTCTTTTATTTTTGATGCACAGGCTTGGCATAAAGATAATTAATGATGTTATGCACCATAATTCTAGGGTCAATTCTAAGCATGTCATTATAGGACCAGGCAAAAGCTTCACAATATTTATCAAAGAATAAGCTAAAATTATCATGTTCAGTAGGTGAAAGCTCATGAGAGACAGTAATTGGTTGAGGACAAGATAGATTACCATATTCAATGTGAGTGGTTTCTTCAATAAGCATGGCATTACTATCTTGAAAATGGTATGGTGCATTAGGTAAGGTAGAAATGAGATTTGTTTTAGGATCAATGCTATTAATGAAGTTGTTGAAGCAAAGAGTTTTAGTCTTAAAATTTCCAAGTTTATGATGTTGTCGAGGAAGTTTAGGTTCTCAGGCATAAAGTAACTCCAAGATAGCTTCATCACTAGAAAAGGTAGGAAGAGGACCATAATACTCGACGTCTACTTCAAGACCTAAAATTTGATTTCTATGGTGTTCATACTCAAAATGTATCTAATGAACATCGGTTGCCTTGGCATCTAGTGTAATTTCACGAGTAGAAGAAGTAGATGGAGTAGACGGGGTTGGAATATCAATGGATTCAATGATGGGAGAAGGATCAGAGGCAATGATTAGATTGATAGGTGGTAAAGAAGATGTAGAAATTTTTGGAGGTTCAGAAGGTATAATTTGCTTTACCACCCAAGGAATATAGATAAGAGGAGGATTGGTAGGAGGCACATGACCCTCAATATCTAAGGTATGATCCACAAAAATGATATGAACATCCTGATTAAAAACATGAATTTAGGCTAAGGTTTTTTTATAATGTTAGACATCTAAGTCTCTATATTGAGTTTGGGCCATTATATAGTTATCATCATATGTTGGAGAAATTGTACATGCTTGAAAATCAGGGGGAGTTTCAGAGGGTGAAATCTCAATATTACTAAATGTTCAAGGAGACATGATGAGATGATCTTGAAATAATTTGGCCACTCCAAAATCATTGCAATTGAAGGCATCTTCAGGTAAAGAAGGCTCTTTAGCATTTCATGGAGGGGAAAATTGGTAATCTCATCAATGAAATGATTAGTATGATCCCTGGGTAATAGAGAAGGATTAATCCATTACAAAATGTAGAGAGGTAACTTGGTAGTATAGCAAGTATGTTGTAAATCATTACGTTCATCATCATCATCACAATTTTCAAGAGTAACTTGTAAATTAGGATTTATATTGATGAACTTGGGTAAAGGAGCAGTATTGATTTTAGGAATGGTAGGAATACGATATTGTGATTAAGATTAGGAAGTTGAATACTCTATGGGTTGGGATCAACTTCATGCTTATATTGTTTTCCATTATGTAAGAATTTGATACATTGATGACCAGAAGAAGTAATGGCCCTCATACGATGAGTCCATGGATGAATAAGGAGTGTTTTGTAAAATAGGGGTAAATCAAGGACCATAAGCTTGGTTTGAATATTCTTAGGTCTAATGGTTAATGGAAGCCAAATGAAACCAAATGGCTTTTGATTTGTCTTATCAAAACCATGACAAGTAAGATAGGTTTGCTTGAGATGATCCTTATTATAAATGAGTTACTAGATGAGCCATAAAGATGTTACATTAAAACTAGAACCTTCATCAACTATAACTTTATGGATAAGAGTGGTATTGATGGATACTTTGATAAAGAGTGGTTGATCATCAGCATGAAAAATAATTTCATCATTGATCATGTCCTCTTCAAGGAATTCAATAGAGGGATTTGAAGAAGGACACATAGTTTCAATGCAATTTACATTGATAGGTTGAGAATAGATAGAAGGTGGTTCTTCATATATGGAGGATGGATCTTTAATCTCTTGAAGTTGTTTCATAAGGAACTTATGATGATAGGGATAAGTATGAACCAACTCCATAAGTAGAATCTTATAAGGCATAGCGTTAAGTTCTTCAAGAAAGTTCTAATGAGACTTAGAATAACTAACATGAGGTTTAGGAGGTAAATTAGACTTTTGAGGAAAAGTTGAAGTTGGAAGATTGGAAGGAGATGGTTCCTCTTGGGCTTCCAAAGCAACATTAGTAGTGGTAGTATCTTTAAGAATTTTTTCCTCTAAAGATGGCCTCTTAGACTTGGTAACAGGATCTTTATGAGCTAGTCTACGATGATAATTGACCTTAACAGTATTGACATATTGAGAATTGTTAAAATATTAGTCATAATCAACATCAATGGCATAAATATCCTTTGTATTTGATTGATTATTGGAAGAAGATTTTTGGTTATTTGAGGTAGAAGCTTTAGAAACTTATCATTTTTGAAAAGCAAAAATGTATTCTTGATGATGAAGATTGATCATAGCTTCATGATTCAATGAATAATCAAGCATATAGGAGATAAAAAAATTAGTGAGCCCTTTACAAGATTCATGAGAATGCCCAATGTTAGCATGGAACCAAAAAAATAGATTGGGGTCATACCACTTAGGAGGAGCATTGGGATAAATGAAAGTTTTGAGGGTGGTAAAAATTGTTTCATTTGTTGAACCAAAAGAGGTGTATGAGAAGGTGAAGGAACATTAGTTTTAACAACTCTTGGTTTGGTTTACGTAGTATTACTAGTTATAGAATTAGATGTTTGGAAAGATCCCTTAATAATTTTAGGATTAGGTTTGAATTGCTTCATAATAAAGTCTTGAAGTTTATCTTGATCAAGAGCTTCATTAAGTACTTGGGGAGCAAAGGTTTGAACCTTATATTGAAGAGTGGAAGTTAAAGTGGTGATAAGGATTTTCAATAATTTATCATCAGTCATATTATGGTCTACTTTGTGGGATAAATATTTCCATCTTTTGATAAAGTCATGAGTTGATTCAGTGGGAGATTGTTTAGCATTAATGAAGTGGCCAAGACAATTTTCAAGAAGATCATTGTGTTGAAACTCTTTAACCAAAGGATTGACCAAATCTTCAAGCTGCCAAATAGAATGTTGTGGAAGCTGATTATACCATTATAATACATCTATAGTGAAGGTTTTCACTAATAATTTAGTTGTGGTGAAGGTATTAGTTTGGATCCGCTCTTTGTAAAGGTTGTTAAAGGCTTTGAGAAATGAAGCAAGTTCCTTAGTCCCATCATATTTGATAGTTGGAGATATGTTACCAATATCAATGGATACAATGAATGGAGTTAAAGGATCATTTTGAATGGTTTGAAGCCTTTTTTAATACATTATGGGTTGAAGAATAACATTACCTGGGGCATCTCGAAGAGGTGGAGGAATGAAATTGGGATTGGCTTGAGGATGCATAGTTGTAGGTTGATTAACCATAGTAATTAAATGTTATTGAAGTCACATCATTTGGTTGGTGTTATAATTTTTCATTATGTTCATTTGTTGGATAACTTGGGCTAAACATTGTGTTGTATCAAGAGGTGGGTTGGTGTTGGTAGGAGCATTTCCCAAACTGGTGTTAGGGGGAGGATTAGAAAAAGGATTATTAGTGGGATTGTTAAGTAAACTTGTATCAATTACTCCTAAATTAGTTTTAAAAATTTTGAAGATGAGAAGATTCTTGGAAAGTATAGAAAGGATTAGATCCATCAACTTCATCTTGAGGTGTTATTTACACCATATTGCAGGTCATAGATGAAGGAGGGGAAGAGGTGCCTTAAAAGTGATGGTCTCTTGGGAGGAAAAGAGGAGAAATGAACATCTCATATAGTATCTAAATGAATTCAAGATATCCAAGAAGATTCTGATAGGAGATTTCATTATGACTGAAGAGAGATGAATAGACAAGGAAAATAGAAAATAGTACAAGGTTAACCAGGTTGACCTAGCATAGAAAGTAGGGCCTGCAAATAGTATAAGGTCTACTGGGTTGATCTAATACAGTGAATAGATGCTAAAAAGATACAAGGTCAAATCAGTATAGTAGATAGGAAAAGTTTATAATCCTATGATAGATTTTTGGATTGAAACAATATAACTTTTACAAGTAATTTGAAGAGAAATAGCTAAAAAGAAATAAATAGTCAATTGGATCAACGTTGGCTAATCCATTTGAAGCACACAACACAAAACCTTGCACCAATGTTAGATAATACAAGTTTTTGTAATACAAAATATAATTAGGCAAAGAACAAGCACTCAACTTGGAAAGTAAAGATCTAACTAATTGGTCAACTTGAATGTTTATTAGATTTTTAAGATATGATTTTAAATGTGATGGAAATTTGGATATAAGAAAGAAAATAGAATGGAAATATAAGGATGGTTTTGGGTAGTTTGGGTTGAAATGGACTATAATTGTACTGATAGATGCTTGGTATTGGGGCCTACCCCGTCACTTCACACACCATCGTGATAAGTTTGTCAAGTGCTTAGCCAGAATATACCATTAACCATGCTTTATACTTGACCAGATTATCAAGTCGACTTCCCCCTTGGTGATGAAATCCAAGTAGGTTTCCCTTGGGTAGGCAAATGTTAATATGCTTATTTATATTTTATTAGATAAGGGTAAAGGTTGGTTTTTGGTAGGGGTCCATACCCTGTTATAAGAGGTTCAAAACCTAGATAAGCATAGAAAACTAATCTGAGATAGCTTAAATAGCAAAACCAATAGAGCTACTACAAAAAAAGCCAAAAAGTAGTAGAAAAGTAGTGAAATTAGCTCAAAAAATAGAACACCTTAGTAGTTATGAAGCCTATTGAAGGTGTCCTTTATCTCTTTAATGTTGTTATGTATATTCTAGAGCCTGCTAGTGATGGTATTATCAATGACCTTCCCAGTATGTTTTTGAATGTTGCCTCTACCTTCCTTATTTAAAATAGTAAAAATATCACTAATAATAGTAGCTTGGGTACCAATGATCTCAACTATACCAATAGTCATATTATCCAAATTGGTAAACTTATTATAAGTGATATTAACTTTCTCACTCAAATTATGAATTTAAATCTAAGAAGTTTTAAAATTATTCTCATTGTAACCCATCTAATTCATCTTTTTTTTTGGAATTATGATTGAGAATATTCATCTCCTTTCTCATATCATTGACCAAGATTTTGAAATTGTCCAGCTCCTTATGGAAAAAATTATGGTTGGTTTGATCTGAAGGGGTACTCAAGGAAAGAAGGTTTTAGACTGCATTAGCCTTGTCACAATCAATATTGTTCCCCTATTTTTAGTGACTACAAAGAACCCTTTTGTTGGGGTCATTATTCAAAACTTTAGAAATGCCCCTAACCCTTTTATGGTTAGAGGAAGAAGGCAAGGGATTCTCAGGTGGAGGGGTTAAGGAAGGATTGCTTCTCAGGGCTGAATTTAAGAAATGCAGATGTAGTAGTAAAATAATGGATTGGTGAGAGGGAATGGCTAACCCCCCTAATTGAATTTTATAAATAGATATTTCAAGAGAAGTAAGAAGAAAGAATGGGAGACTCACCAGAATATGGTGCCTAAAGCGGTTCAAAAAGACCAAGTGGAAGATTTTGATTACATGGTATCATCCATCCATAGTTAGGAACTACATAATGATCTTTGCAATCTCATCAAATCGCTTAGGTAGAGAGGTTCTAAGGAAACCTCCATAGTACGAAGTCAGTTGTTCATCCTCCATCGTAAATGTGTCCAATTTGTGTAATTTGTTATATTGGTTGCCTTGAAACTTATAACCTTCAATACTGAGCCTTGTGATGAAGGAGATTATACCCTCAGTTATGGAAACATTCTTGTCTCTAATATTGACTCTTATATCTTTATAATTTTGGGCAAAGTACTAGGAAATGTGAGAGTCATGCCATCTAACCCTATAGAGAAAATTTGCAAACCCACCAACTATAGATGTTCCCATAACACTTTATCAATCTCCCAAGCCTTATTAAACGTAGCCTCTATTGTGAAATGTTCTCCACCCATTCTACTAGAAAATGCAACTATAACCAAGAGAGGCTCTTGCTTGAGAGAACTGAGGATGCAAGAGATAGAAGTGAAAAGAAGTTTGAAATGATCTTTCCAATTGAAGAGAGAGATACTCATGATCATTGAAATAATTAAACTCCATGTCCCAATGTGATATAAATCACAACCCAAGTAAGTGTCATTATGACAAGAATTAACACATGCTTGTCTCATTATTAATTTGGATGATGAAGTGCTCGGGCATGATTTGTGAATTGGTCCATCTAAGGAGTTGGTTACATTAAACACTAACATTAGATAAGAGATCAGCTAGTTGGTTACCCTCTCTATAGACATGTGAAACTTTAGTCTCAATGAAAGAATTACATAATATAAGGCTTTTATCAATAAAATGTTTAATGGTCCAACTAGGATTTGAGGAGTTATTGAGACACCTAATGATGTTTAAAGAATCTCCTTCAATTTGGAGCTTGTCAATACCCAAATCCTTATTAAAGTGTAGACCCCAAAGACCAGTAATAACTTCAGCATAATGATTTGATTGGATTCCCATGTTGCTAGCATAGGTAGCAATGAAACCACCTTTTCTATCTCTGAACACTCATCCCCCTCTAGCAATTCTTGAATTACCTTTTGAAGCTCCATTAAAGTTAAGTTTTATCCAACCTGAAGGAGGACTTTTCCATTTCACAATTTTCCTATAGTCAATCTTATCCATATTAGAAGAGTCTAATACTAAAAAATGTTCCATCTAACAATAATATCCTCTTCAATATTAGAAGGTTGTTGGTCTTCCTTGATGTTACAAATGGAAAGATTTTCTCTAATACTAGAGAAAAGATTGATACTAGACTGGTTAGTATTGCAAAAAATTTATTTAAAAAAATTGTTATTCCTCTCATGCCATATGGTCCATATAGTATGGGGAAAGGAGAGATTCCAAATAATTTTTACTCTTTTGTTATTGAAAGGAGATTTTCATTGCTTTAAAGAATCTTGAATATTGTCTAGTATGACCCACTAAAGATTAAAACTTGCAAGAACATTGTTCAAAAGAGTAGTTGTAAAAGGACAATGAATAAAAAGATGATTAGTTGTTTCCTCATGCTTCTTACATAAAATGCATTTATTAGGAATCATCTGACCTCTTTTTATTAAGTTTTCTACCATGAGAGCTTTATTTTGAACCACAATCCAAAGAAAAATATTGATTTTGGGAAGAAGACCGTTGTTCCAAACTTCTTTCCAAACAATATCAGGCTCAAACTTGATTATTAAGAAACAAGTAACCCACTTTAACACTATAATTCCCATGATTAGTGCTTGTCCACATTAGTTCATTTGGCTTATCACTAGAAGGGATGAAAACATGTAGTAAATTGTTTGGAAAGGTTTGAAGATAGCCCTGTAACTCTTGTTTTCTCCCTTGTAGGCTTAAAAGCTTCCAAGATTTCCTTGAGTTATCCACATTGATGTAGTCTCTCACCAAATCCCTAAAGATAAAAGAAAGAGGATTGCATAAAGGCTACCCATAAGGAAATGAAGAGAGAGGAGCTTCAAAGCACCATTTATCCTTCCAAAAGGATATGAGATTTCCATTACCAATCTTCCATTGGCTTCCATTATAGATGAGAAATGTGTAATGAATAAGATTATTCCAAAAAGAGGAGCCACTAGGAAGATTATTAGTGGAGAGAAAATCAAAAATATCCAAGTGATTAAGATTTTATGAATTGATTATGTGTGCATAAAATAGAAAATAGTGAAACTAAATGATTAATTAAAAACCACCTAATTAAGCCATGTGATCTATTCTAAGCATACAAGCAATAAGAAAGGAAAGTGTGAACTACTTACTAATATATAAGGTTAATTCCAACTTTCAAACAAAGTAGAATGTTGATATGGTCAATAGTGTATGCATAAAATATAGAACAAGGTTGATAAGATTGAACTTATATTGCAAAAACAAGGTCTGAAAATGTACAGGGTTCGTAGAGTCAACCTAGTTATCTAGACAGGACATAGAACACAGAATTGGGTCGACAGGATCGATCTAGTTGACTGTGCAAGGGTAGTTTTAAAGAATACAAACTATAAAAGGAAAGACTATAAATAAAGAGATGGAGAGATAGAAAGGAACCTTGGTGTTTCAAAGATTTAATGAATAGAGATTGTTATTTAAGAACCTTGGTATATGCTTACAAATTTTGCTAATTAGGTCGACTGTGTTGATCAAGATTTACAAAAACTTATTTTTGAGTGCCTAAAATATATAGGGTCGATTGGGTTGACCTAGTATGTTGAACCTGATGTCTAAAAAAAGTATAGGTTCAACTAGGTTGACCCATTAGTCTGGACTAGATGTCTAAGATTTTGAAAAACTATACTAGGTCAACAGGATCAATCTAGTAGCATGTACCTGAAAACTTGTGCACAGAAGTTAGATATTGGGTCGACAGAGTTGATCTAGTATGACAAATTTATGATAAAAATAATGATGAAATAATGAAAGAAATGAAATAACATGAACAAAATCTTGTAAGGGTTAGTTCACGTCAGGTTCACCAAAATTTATGCAATCAAAAATGCATCATGTTTATAAATCAATCCTGACTCAGAGAAGATAGAGCATACCCACACTTCTGATTGGTGATACATTTGTTAAGTAGGGGCATGACTAATATGGAGATCTACTAGACCTGATTAGGGGATCACTTATCACAATACACTATGCTAAGAAGGTTTTCAAAGCTTATAGTCTAACACAATCATGTAACAACCCTAAAAGAGTCCTAGGTTTAATGTTCACTCTATTCTAATAAACAAGAAAGTAAATATAATCTAGAGCACACCAAAGCTTATGGCATAATAAAGGGGTTAGCAAAGTAATCAAAACACGTATAAGATAATCTTAATTAAGCTAAGTATGAGTAAGACCCTAATACATGGAATATGAAGAGTAATATTATTTGAGCCAATACTTATGCTACTTCTATCTACTAAAGAGAGGAGAACAAAGTTAGAATATACTTTCCTGAATGTGAACCCCTCGAGACTCAATCTCTCCCTTGACCAATAGGGCTTTGTAAGAGGTTGTTGTGGTTTGTAAGGATAACTAAGAAAGGCCAAGGCATCCAAGACTTATCCACAAGATTAGATTCTCCAAGTAGAAATCCTAAGCTAAGACTCCTCAAGTAGAATGATGAAAGAGCAAATTGTAAAGAAGCACAAGTGAATAATAACTCTTGATTGCATATTGAAATAATGATGAAATTATCTTGTATTTATAGGTGAATCTCACCCTAAATCCTTTTGAATATGTCAGTTATATAGGGTTAACCTAGTCAACCCTGTATGTTTTTGAAAGATAAATCACTAGGTCCCAAGCTAGGTCAGTCGAAGGGTTGACAAAACTCAAAGTGAAAAACACCCTAAATAGTATAGGGTCAACCTTGTATAGTAATCAAAGGTTAAAAATTGTATAGGGTCAACCAAGTTGACCTAGTATAGTCAACTAGCTAAAGTGGATCAAGGTGAGGAAAGGAGGGATGGAAAGAGGAAAAAGACTAGAGGAATGTGCAAGGGAGGAGTAATATCTTAGGGAATGGTTTTAAGAGTTGGATGGATTGGTAATAAGGTGGTAATAAGGGATAACAATTTTGTGAAGCACTAAAGGTCTACCCACCCCTTTCTTAGTGTACCCCTTAGGGTGTGCACTCAAAGAGATTGAGTCTCGATGGGTTCCTGCAAGATGTAAAGTGTTAGTATTTGATAAAAGTTATAAATATTATGTGTATATAACATGTATATGAACAAAGGGGTGTGCTTATATGTCTTTAGCTCCACAGATGGATTATAAACTAAATTAAATAATTATGAAAAATGAGGCCTAACTAATATGTGCGTTCAAACCCCTAAACGAATGACAAATGTTGGATTAGGTTATCCTATGATTCATGTGTGTTGAGTCCTATTTTTCTATATCTCTATATGGATCATCAATATTTTGGAAAAACATAACAAGATGGTTAAATGAATGTTACAACGGGTTTATGAATTCTTTATTTTTTTTTAAATGATTAATTGGTTGTTAATTTATATATTGATTACTTGTGTGCAGTACATGATTATAAGAGTGTTTGGTTATATCTAACATATATTAGTGCTTATAAGATTTTTTTTTTTTAATGTTAGTAATCAATTTAAACTTATGGTATACTTGGGTGATATAACCCCGTACTTACATAATTTTTGTTATGTATATGATCATTTGATTCTTGAAATCATGAGTTGGATTTTGTGTTATTATGTAGTTGGGAGCCTATGTTAGTATGGGATATCATAGAATACTATATAATATATGTATGTTATACCTAGATGGTAGATACTAAAATTGTTATGCCCAGACTCATATCTACATTTGATTGATTATATGTATGCATTTTGGATATTACTATGAATAGTATGTTAGTGAAAGTTAGAAGGACTTTCGGTATGCATGCATATAGCCTTAAGAGTTTAATGATTATTATGATAGTATAGTATTGTGTTCCATGAGAGCTGTGATTTGCTTCATTATATTTGGTTGCTTGAATACAAATTATGTTTTCATGTAGTTATGTCTTGGAATACTAGACTATGGTAGTATGGGTTATCATAGGGTATAGTATGTTTAGAAACTAATTATGATAGTGAAAATCTACAATTAAATTTGTATTTACTTGGATGGATAAACTGTAGTCATTATTTCTAGTATGGGATAGTAAAAAATGTAAGATTCATTCATACGTTTAACATAATAAATATATGCTTTGGTTACTCCTATGTTTAGCATGTTATATGATATGTTTGCTAGTAGTATGTAAATTAAATGAATCTTATGGTTGAATTGTATTTGACCAATCTGCATTGCTGATATGGAGTAAGGAGTGAGATGGACTTCACTAGCTTACTAGTGTCACAATGATAGATGAAGGCAGTCCAATCAAGTGGAGTGTATCAATTTAATTGATCTAGATCATTATTATTTATTATTTGTAAAACTTTGGGCCAAAATATGTTTAGTGAGACATTATCATTTAATGAGTATGATTTACATGCTTTTTTGATATCTTATAATAGAATGATTTTCTATGATACACTGCATGTTTAGTTTAGAAATCATGTAGCACATGGGTACTTGCTTGTCTCTCTAGATTCCCATTCCATCACTATCTACTCATCCATGAAGGGAGGGCCATTTCCTAATGGTATTAGTATGGGGCATTTTTGTTTCTTGGCTGGTGTGTGAACCTAGTAACATATTAGCATGAAAATCATACTCATTGCACTGGTAGTGTGAACCTAGTAACATGAAATATTGCACTGGTATTTTGGATTTATGGTGCCTTAGTGCATAACCATGTTACCCCATATTTAGAAGTTTGAGACATCCGTGAAATGTGTTTGGGGAATATTGAGTGTGTGCCCTTAAGAGCGCTCGTACCCCTTTGAGTCATTTAGAGGATGGATTATAGAGTTTTCATATGGTGATGGTAGTATACAAGGTTTGGATAGGCAAGTATATAGTTTAGTTCATGAGTTATGGACAAAATATTTCTACCATAGTTTTGTCACTTAGATCAAACACCTCAAGTATGATTACATCCTTCTTGGTAATCAAGTCATCTTCACCAATTGTGTTTTATATTGTGAGTGTTTAATAAGCATGGGATGATTCTCACTTAAATATATGTGCATTAGCTTTGTGTATTACTTACATTTATCCTAGAAATGGAAAATCTTATAAAACCATTTTTAGTTAGTACCACCTAGTGCGGTGGGAATTTTCTTGTAGTAGAGTGTTGTTATTTTACTTGAGAATTTCCTTTGAGTTAAAATTCTATTTATGGTTTGGCACTCTTATGTTATGTGGTTTAGGAATGAGTGTCATCTCTCTTAGTTAGATTATAGGTGAGTTGTTATTATCTCATTCTCCTTGGACATCTTTATAAACTACTGAGAGGATTCACATTTTCATGATGTTGATTTAGTGTTCTCTTAAACGGAAACTTGTTTCTGAAATATTGTCTTGATTATATTTGTTGGATTTCATGGGATAAATGTTTATTACTTCTCATTGAGAGAGTTTTAGGATTGGATAGATTGATACATCTTTGTTATTAGTATATTTCTCTCTCGATTATGGAAATAGATTGTGATACTGTACTTTCAGATTTGGTAAGTAGGTATTGATTTGGCAACATTGAGTTGTGGCATTTTATTTTTACTTTGTGAGGGTATGTAAGATTTATTTGAGATGATAGTTCTATAATTTTCACTTATGACTCTTTAGAGTCCCTGATTTATCTAACTTATGATTTTAGACCATGTGGAGTGGCAAAATTTGAATTATATATTAAATTTTATATTCAGAATTATAAGTTGATTATAATTAGTATGATATCGTACACCCATGATTAGATTAATATTATTCTCTTTTGCTTAAAGCATGTTGTTTTGAAGAGTTATTTTTATACCTTTCTCTAGAAGCGAATAGGGTAGAGGATTTGTGGAACATCTTATCAATCTAGGGGTTGAGATAAACTATTAATTTTTGGCATTCTAACCGAGCAAGTAGAGATATATTTTTTTTGCTTGTTATTTTATAAGGTTGTAAGGATGATGTGATCCTTGGCCTTTGTATGTTACGATAATTTTAACATTATGTCCTCTTAATTATGAATATAACATTATAGGTTAAGCTATGAAATATGATACTAATTATGTTGGCTAGTGGAAACTTAATACAATTCAAACTGATTGTATGATTTTTCTTGTATGTATGTTGAGAAATCTAAAATTACTTAACATTTAATATTGTTTTATATGATCTGTTAGTATGAATATGTGTTTTATTGAACCTTGTGCACATTTTAGAGATCATTAGGTTATGAAAACTTGAGGAAAGAGTGGTGAATTAGGAACATGAGTTCTAAGCGATAGGATAGTATATTACTTAGCCTCACATTGACTCAGTTGTTACTAAGTTGGATTCGATCAATAGACTTGTCAAATTCAATTGTATAACCATACGCATGTATACTATGGATGGGTATTCCATGATTTTATATGCATTAGAAATGTAGTATTTCTAGTTCCTATTCATCATCATACTTATTAGGAGATCCATGGAGTAGTGACAGTATTAACATGTTATACTTATCAAGAGCTATGTAGAGTAGTGATAGTATTAACTTACACACATCATTCTTTCCAGGTTTCCTAATTATTTTCTTTAGAATGAAAAAACCACTCTCTAGGATAGAGAAATAATCAGAGGGGATGGAAGATTTTTGTGAAACTCTCCTTGGTCATTTTTTTTTATTTGTATGATGATCTTATGTGCTCTTGGGAAGTCATTGAAACTTTCATTGTGATATGAGGGACCCTTCAAGGTAAAAAAAGTGGTCAGCCCTATAGTAAATGGGCTTGTCTTAACTATTCTGGACCCTGGGGTGGTCATGATAGAAACATCAGAATAAGTGACACTCGTAAACCTTTTTTGCATAGTAGTGAGATGTCATAGAGCAAGGTCTTATGGGACTAATACTCCAAGAATAATATAACTTAAATGAACTACATGAGTTCTACAAGTAAATTCCATTTATTTGCCTAATTTAATATTGCATATCATGTTTTTGCTTTGCTCAATAATGTTTTTAATTCAAAACTTATGATTGAATAAGAGTCATCGGGGATGATGACTAGCTTTAGTGAGGATGATGACTAGCTTTAGGGGGGAAGGATGTTACATCCCGATTCCTCACCAGACAAATTTGTTAGATTATCTATAGATATATATAGTTGACAAATTTAGATTTGGCTATTTTTAACTAAGTTTAGATATATATTATTAAGGGATAGTAGAATATTGATTAGATACATGATGGTACATGATTACTTTACTATGAGTTAATTATAGTGTATGCATTTACATTTTGAGTATATTGATGTGTTTTTTTAGTTATATTTTATACTATATGTTTATCATGTGATATGATCTAATTACTTACATGTTGTGAGGTGAATGTAAGAGAACTCATCCCTCGAATTGTGCTCGAGGGAGAGCATCATCAGAGAGGATGACGTAAATAGAGACATCAAAGGTTGAAAAAGAGCTAGCGAAAACCTTGCACACACTACAGTAGTTAACATATGGTAGAAATGCATTAAAAATAGTTTATTTATGATATATTTATTACGTGTTATGGAGTGTTGCTTTTTATGATTTACCAGTATAGGTAAATATTGTAATGAAATTTCTTTGCGTATTTGGCACATTTTATCATTAATGCTAATAATAATAATATTAGCAAAGGTAGATTTAAAATTTTGGATTATTGGTAATTATGAAATTGATATTTAAATGCTATAGCATTATGGGTGTCAATTGATTTAATTAAATCATGGATTTTTGGCATTTAATGTTAAAATATATTTAAAAATATAAATTTCATTAAAAAGAAAAAAAAAATAGAAAAGACAATAAAACGTTAAAAAAAATTATTAAAATAAGGAAATCAAAAAGAAGAAAAATATTAAATAATAAAAAATAAAAAATAAAGTAAAACAAAAATATTTAAAACAAGAAAGGAAAACTTTGTAAAAAAAAGTGTTACACCTATTTATTACAAGGGGGAATCATATTTAAAGGAAGAACAATTCAAAGAGAGAGACAACTAGGAGGGTATAGCATAGAAAGAGAGAGGGTGCTTGGAGAATATGAGAGTTATCAAGTATGGCCAAATGAATAGAAGATAACCAGGCTAACGGGTAGGAATTTTAACCATCTTGAAAAATGAATGTTATTATTTACTACTTGTTTTGCTTACAAAAACTAAAAATAGTGATTTAAAATTGGTATTGGATATTTGTATTTTCATAAATGAATCAATTCGTGGGAAATGGGAATTGGGTGACATCTTGAAGTGTTTTAGTTTTACTGACAGCCATTCAATATGTGTATAACATTATCTATATTATTCCATTATGGAAAAACCTTACAATATGAGAAAACAAATAAAATACGTTACTGAATATTCATTTTTAGCCAAACAATGGATTGATCCAATTAACTTGGCTTAAAATCCATTGGTTAGTGCCATATAAGTATGTAAAAATGATAAACTGAGATTTAACCTGTATAGTATATCCCCACTAATAAATCAAAAATAATATATTAATTACTGAGATAAACTAAGATAATTAAATCATAATAATTATTAATAACTCAGTTTAAACCCATTTTTAGGTTATAAATCGGTATAGTTTAAACTCATACTTGGAGGTTCAAGTTGATGCACCTATTTTCAAGTCATCGGGAGGTTGAAACTCTAGTATAGCAACAACCTATCTCGACAAACCTTTTCTAGCTTATCTTAGATGTTATATGAGGGGATATATCATAAATTAGTATAGTTACGATATATGATAAATTGAAATAATCTATTATGATTTACTAGTTACAATATACTTTTATGTAGTCCTAATTAAATTATTAAAATCTTTTCTTATATATGTGTTTCTGACATATAGTCATCATACTCTATTTTTTTAAATTTGTCATACGACGTCGTTATTATATATATACTTGTTAAAGGGAATCGTTGAGCTTAATATGAAGTTGTTAAGTTTCATAATGTGACTTTCTGAGTTTAATATGAAATCGTTGAGTATCATAATGTGATTCAAAGTATAATATGAAATCATTGTATATAAGCACAGGTTTTCTTGTGAATTAGATGTTGTTATATGTGTCTAAAGCCTCCATTAGGCAAAGTGAATAGTAAAACTAGGTTGCAATAACCTTAGTGTAACAAATGTAAAAGCATCATTGGTTTTTGAGCAAATATGGGAATCAAGTAGTTTTAAATCGACTATGTAAAATGCTTTGAATATATATTGTATCGCACTAATGGATTATAACTCCCAAGATACATTTGAAACACTATAATATTATTTTCATAGTTGCATTTTTGTTTGGTGTCACTAGAATCTTTGATTAGAGCAAGTGAACTAGAGTGGCATTGACCTATGCCAAATAGGTAGTATATACTTTCTGCAATGAGGTGTGAAACCTCCCATTCTCTATATCAGTTATATAGCTTTGCTTACAAATGTTGGCTTAGTGCTTACCCTGATTCGAATGTCTTGTTTCATATCCTATATAATAATTAATGGCTTGGGAATGTAGTGATCTTATTTACATGGATATATAAGGTTTTAGAAAAGGATAGTTGTTTTAGACGTCAACCTAGGCAATAAAGTACTAGGTGTATTATCTATTAAACTTGGCATCACTAATTTTTGGGAACTTGACTCAATTACAGTAATATCTTAGATAGTAAATCAATTAAAGAATAATTTTTAATCTTATAAAATATGATTAACATTATGAATGCACACACACACACACACACACACACATATAATGGTGTTTCACTCTAGTAGTAATGGGCATGTATAGTATATATGACTCCTTTTTTAAATCATTTATGATATTTTATGGTGTAATTATTGATGGGAGGGCTAAGTTTCAAATTATTCATATTTAGCTATTGATTACATCATGGTATAAATAATGTCATATGCTTGGTATAATTGTAAAACCTAGAACTATGTAACGGTTATTCTCCTATCGGTAATATTTAACTTAAGAATATAGGAGTTCTTATAGAAGCCCCAAATCAACTAAGCACCATTGTTAGTTTTTAAAATATAGTCAACATTTTTCATTATCTAAATAAAAAAATGACCTCATTGAATCATGTTTGGGAGTATTTATAATCATAGAGGTTATGTGAGGCTATTATATTAAAAATCCTTCTAGAGTCTAGTGAGACATGGGAAAGATAAGAATTAAATGAAATCACCATTATTTATGTACGAGTTGAATATATATATATATATATATATATATATAACTTACAAGTTAAAAACATATGGTGTGAAAGTAACTTCAAAATAATTTACAATTGCTCAATGTGAATACATAGGTATTAATGTACCTAGTAGCATGTATATGAACAAAGGGGTGTACTTATATGGCTTTAGCTCCATAGATGGATTGGAAACTAAATTAAATAATTATGAAAAATGATGCCTAAATAATGTGTGCATTCAAACCCCTAAACAAATGACAAATGTTGGATTGGGTTATCCTATGATTCATGTGTGTTGAGTCATGTTTTTCTATATCTCTACATGGATTATCAGTCTTGTGGAAAAATAAAATAAGATTGTTAAATGAATGTTACAATGGGTTTATGAATTCTCTATTTCTCTACAAATAATTGATTGGTTGTTAAGTTATATATTGAGTACTTGTGTGCAGTACATGAATTGTTTGGTTATATCTAGCATATATTAGTGCATCTTGATATGTGCTTATAAAATATATTACTTTGAATGTTAGTAATCATTTTAAACTTAAGGTATACCTGAGTGGTATAACTCCATACTTATTTGATTATTGTTATGTATGTGATCATTTGATTCTTAAAATTGTAAGTTGGATTTTGTGTTATATGTAGTTGGGAACCTATGATAGTGTGGGATATCATAGAATACTATAGAATAAATGTATGTTATACTTGGATGGTACATACTGAAATTGTCATGCCCAGACTCATATATACATTTGATTAATTATATGTATGCATGTTGGATATTAATATGAATAGTATGTTTATGACAGTTAGGACTTTAGATATGCTTGCATATAGCCTTGAGAGTTTAATGAATGCTATGATAATATATTATTATGTTGCAGGGGAACTGTGATTTGCTTGGTTATATTTAGTTGCTTGAATATAAATTATGTTTTCATGTAGCTATGTCTTAGAATACTAGATTATGGTAATATAGGTTATCATAGGGTATAGTATGTTTGAAAACTAATTTTGATAGTGAAAAATTGTAGATAAATGTGTATCTACCTAGGTGGTATAAACTATAGTCATTATTTTTAGTATGCGATAGAAAATAATATTAGATTCATTCATATGTTTGATAGAATAAGTGTATGCTTTGGTTACTCTTATGTTTAGCATGTTATATGATGTGTTTACTAGTAGAATGTAAATTAAATGAATCTTATGGTTGAATTGTATTTGACCAATCTACATTGCTGATATGGAGTAAGGAGTGAGATGGACTTCACTAGCTTATTAGTGTCATAATGATAGAGGAAGGCAGTTCAATCAAGTGATGTGTATGAATTTGATTGACCTAGATCGTTATTATTTATTATTTGTAAAACTTTGAGCCAAAGTATGTTTAGTGAGACATTATCATTTCATGAGTATGATTTACATGCTTGTGCAATATCTTGTAATAGAAAAATTTACTATGATATACTACATATTTAGTTTATAAATCATACAACACACGGGTACTTGTTTGTCTCTCTAGATTCCCATGCCATCACTATCTATTCATTCATGAAGGGAGGGCCATTTCTTGATGAGATTAGTGTGGAGATCATTGGTCTGTGGTTGGTTTGGAAAAGCACTCAGATGATGCTCTCCCTCCCCATAGTAATACTACTTATCGATACGACACTTGAGATTACCACAAATAATTGTGTTCAGGAATTATGCTCTGGGAGAGCCATGTATCTTATATATACATTGTATTATACCATAGTTATTATTGAAAAATTTCATGAAGAGTTATAATTACTTGATATTGTATATTGACAATGGTAGATATAGACTTGTTTCAGTTATAGCTGAGTTTCTATTATTACTTTTTATATTTTCATTATGACTTTAGAGATCAGTGATTTATGATGTAATATGAATTTACTGTTATCACACTTGAGTATGTATATGATCTCTATTTATATTCTCATGGTGTAGTCTATTTATGGAATATATGTTTAACTTTAAAAAATCATGTTTTTCTAGTTGACCCTAGTGGGGTTGTTATAACAAAAAAGGGGAAACAAAGAAATAAGCAAACACAAACTGGAATAAAAGTAATAGAAAGCATCCATTTGATCAAAGAAACACACCAAGACTAATCAAATATAATCATGATAGACAAACACAACATAAAATAAGCAAGTAGTAAATCATTTGTGCATGTGTGAAAGTAAGGCATTATTCTTAGGTATTTTACATCCAAGCTCTAGAGGATAACTAACAGGATAAAATAGCAACCTAGATAGAAGAGGGAATAGAAGAAAAGGGAATAGGTGGTTGAGTTGGCTCTAAATTCCCCATGTAAGTAGATGTTTCCTATATAGTCCCATGGACTTCAGGCTAAATGTATCTCTCCCAGGGATATGAGATAAAAATAAAATGATGATAAGTAAGAGATGTGATTATATAAAAAAATAGTAAAGGAAAACTCACAAAATGGTGAGAGCATTTTGAGGTGAATGGAAATGAGATTGAGATTGCTAACGAGACTAGCTGAGTTGCCTAAGATGCCCCATACATCCAAATATTGCTTGTCGGGTGTCATTATTCCCTTCATTTAATCAACTTTATGTTGATGTCATATTTAACCAAGCCTGTGTCTAAAGCTGTATGCAACAAGAGGAATCGTAATGATTTAGTAATTGAATGGGGGTATTTGTATTTTTTGTTTTGTGGGGGTTTTTAATGTCTTGAGGATTTCTTGGTTGAAACTTTATTGGAATAAAACTATGCAAATGTGCTGGAAATAAACACACATTACAGAAATGGAATTGATTTCTAGAAATAAACACATGTTGCAAAAATAAAATTGATTGCTAGAAACAAACACACGTTGCAGAAATAAAATTGATTGTTGGAAACAAACATACGTTGCAAAAGTGAAAATTTAATCTAAAACGCTTGCAGGAACAAATTTACAATAAATATTAATTTTAAAGAGTTGGAAACATTTATAAATTTAACAGAGTTACCTATTTACTTTTGCTAATAGAAATATAAATACCGACAAAAATGAAGATCCTGGTTCTTTAGAGGAGTGGGCCCTTGCTCCGCCTAGAACAGGATTTGAACAATTCAATTCACTTTCAAAACAAGAATGGCTATTTCATTGATAAAATGTTCTATATTACAAATGTACTAAGCTATCCTTTATCTCTCTATTCTTCTATGATTTTCTCTATCTTCTATCTTCTTTCTCTATTTTCTATATTATATATCTATATCAGGTCTGTATATATAAATGCTTTGAGGGTTGTAATTGTTTTATAGATACGATGGAACTAAATTATGCTTGGAATAGATGTTGAATCAAGATGTGGCTGGATGTCTAGCTATGTGATAATTGTCTTGATTCTGCCAGTTCAAAAAATTAGGAATTTGTTCTTGATTTAATGGGATCATTGATCTTTGACAGATCACTGACTATTTGGAATAGATCCTCATCATTTCCATATCTAGCCACAAAAGTTTTGGAACTTATCTGAAGGAGTACCGGAACTAAATATAGATTTCTAGAGCTAAGTCCAAAAATGTGATAACTTGAAATAGTATGGTGGAGTTTTGGAACTAACTATGATGATTCTGAAATAGATTTTGTAGGTTTCAGAACTAACTGTGATGGTTCCAGAATAGATTCACTTGTTAAGAATTACAAGTCTTTTAAAATGTTAGAATCACAATCAATCAAAATATGGATAATCACATCCTAACTCATCTCAGATCAAAATAAAGGCTACAAAATGTAATCAAACTTAATAAAAAGAGAGAGTAAGATGAGGTCATTTATTATACATTTATTGGGAATATCCTGGCCTCATCATTTCCCCCATACTTACTTGTTTGTAAGTCCCTTTACAAACTTCATTCTTCAAATTCGGGATTGTATATCTTGCATTCCATTTGATTGCTCAGATCAAATGGCTGAAACTGAATATCCCAATACTTTGACTCAGAAGTACTATACCCTGCTCCTGCTTCTACTTTTCTTTTCCATTCCTCAAACTGAGTGGGATGTTGAGGTTCTCTCTTTTTCCAAGGAGATATGGGGGTGAGAAGTAGAGGTGGCCTTGTCCGCATTCCTATCCATATTCTCAGGGGAGTTTCATTGATCCAGGGAATTATTATGCATAAAGCTTTTGCCCTTTCTAAACTCTAGATAAATTTGAAAGGGATATTACTTCCCTTCTTTTCAATGCCACTGGGAGAAATTCCCATCTTTTTAAACATGCATCATAGATATTATCAAAATTTTCCCTTTCATAAGCGGTGAAGACATCCATGCTTTGTTGTAAACTGAAAAGATAAGGTCCCTTGAATTTATAATTAAATGCATGGGATTGGAAATATGTAGCAAAGGTAGATGGATTACCATAATGAATTATCATACAAAGATCGGATGAACTAGCATTTGACCAATACTCTGACTCCCTTTCTTTCCATGCAATCTGATTTTGAAGAACGGAGACAAATGTGTTAAGTTGGCTTTCTCCTACATACAAATAAATCATAAAACTTGTATTTCTTTCTAGCATAAAATTGCAGAGGTAAAATTCATAAAGAAGGTTTTTCTATTCTGTATTAGCTAAGGAGTAGGGAAATTAGCTTTGTCTTTTATTTCATGTGGAAGGCCATGTTATCCTTGCCAACTGCCAGCAAATGAATTGTTCCTCTAAAAACATGTTATAAATAAGAGAAGGTCTTCTACATGCAAGTAGCTTCTCACTCATCATACAAACTATTTGTATTTTCACAAGACATTTATACTTATCATTTTCCTCCTTGTAAAATTTATCTTCCCATTCCTTCCTTGCTTTCTCTTCTCCTGCCAGTTTGCCTTTCAAGTCTGTATTGGATGTTTTGAGTTCACTGAGTTCTCTACATGTGTCATCCCATAACTACTTGAGTGGTAGATAAGTTAATTCAGTCTGTGCAGAGACTATTCACATAGAGGTCTGTATTATACATTTTTCCTCACTCTCTATTAGTTGCCTTTTAACTTCTGCTAATTCCTCATTCCTGGCTATGAGCTGATTTGTTAATTCTAAAAGGATCATTTCCTTTTGTTCTAACTTGAGTTTGAGAAAATTCAATTCCTCAACCTTTTCCTTAATAATGATTTCTACTCTAAACAAAAATAGAGCCTGTTTAATCTATTAGTTTTGTTCTTTTTCTGAAAGTTCTTGGGGAGTTAAGCATTCCTCTTCCACCATAGGGGATTTCATTTTCCTTCTTCAAGATGCATGTTCATCTTCTACATGTGATGGTGCTATAGTCTCACCCATTTCTTAGAAAACTAGCTCCTCAAATCTTTCATCTTCTTTTTCCTTTTCTGTTTGGCTTGGTCCAGGAGGAGTCAAGGCCAGGCTGCCCAAAATATCAGTAGCTTCAGTTTCTAGCCTTTCTTATTCTTCCAGCTCCTCTAAACTTTCTTTAGACTTTTTATGATGTTTTCTTTCTTGAGGAGCCTCAAATTGTGCAGACATAGATTTCCTCTTAGAATGTCTTCTGGTTTTTGCCTTTTGTTTAGGCCTAGGTGAACTGTCATTGTCAGAGACAGGTACCAGTTCTTATATAGCCTCAGCACAAGAATAAATGACTTGAGAAGGTTCAGTAGGGTCTGCAATTTTAACTTTTCTTATAGATTTTCTCCTTTTTGGTATTTCCTCTTCCCCTAATCTTTTCTTTTCTCCAGCAATGGTAGCAATTTTCAAATAAACCAAAGGAGCAAGAGAGTTGTTATTGTTCTTCTAGGAATACCAAGTTTTTGTCCAAATTTGCCAAGAAATTTATCCCACATTTATTCCCCATTTTTCTTGGAAAGGAAATGGTGTTGGCATACCAAATGCACTAACCCATGATGTCTAATTGTTCTTACACCCCAAGAACACCTATGGGCCATGGTATGGATGGAGTCAAAAAGAAACCCTGGAAGGTTTACTATATATTCTAGTTTTTTGGCTCCATATCTAAGGTGTATAAAGATTATTAAGACTTCTTTTCCTATTGTCCCATATTGCCCATTGTAGGTTAAATATTTAACTATCTAGAATGCTACTCTGTCAAAGGGTTTAGGCAAGTTGGCCCTCTTAACTCCTTTGATGATTTGCTTTGTATTATAAATATATTGGGGTTCAGCTTCCCCTTCTTTCAACAAGGTTTCAGCCAGATCTTTAATGTTCCTTTGACAATATAGGTATTCCAGACATCTCACTTATGATATTCACAGAAAAAAGAATGAAAAACTTCCTAACTTTTGTCCTTGTTTGCTCTAATTTAAATTTTATATATTCTCTTACCAGTTTATCGTTGTATTTGGGAAATTTCCTCAGAAACTCCAGCCATCCTGCCTGTTGAAAGATATTTGCTACTTCTTCATCTGCAAGGAGTTGGGTATCATTGTCTGGTTCTGACTTCTTTTTTATTCCCATGATTCATTTTTTTTTTAAAATCTTTCACAGGTTAGTTGAAAATTGTTTCTCGTATTGGCAGAATTGATGATTATAGCTACAGAACTAGTAGATTCAGTTGCTAGTTTGGTGAATTCAATTGTGAAATTACTGTACTCAGCTACGGAACTACTGTACTCAACTGCAGAACTGGAATATTCAGTTGCTTCAATCATAAGAATGATTTTTTTATGGTGATCTACCAACTCATTCCATTATTAATATCCTTTTTATGATCTTGCACATTTAATCATGATGTATAATACATGAGTCATCATACTAATCTTTCTAAATCAAGTCTAATCACACATGCAAACTTTCATTTAACCTTTAACAAGTTAAAAACATAATTACCATCCTTGATGATGTAATCCCTCTGTCATGTAGACATATCATCCCTGAAAAATTGTTAGAAAATAGTTAGAATTAAAAAAAATTATTTGAATTAGCCATTTATTTGAGAAGATCAACCGTCATCACTGATTTTCAATTGATCTCTGATTTTTATTTTTATTTTTTTGGAAGAGAACACCATTTACTGGTTTTCATTCTCTTCTTTTTTTTTTTTGGGAAGAGAACGTCATTTACTGGTTTTCATTCTCTTCCCTTTATTATGGATCTTTTCATCTGGTTATTTGATCATTTTGGAAGAACTGTGTTCTTTTATATGATCAAATTCTTTGCTTGCTTCAATCTGCTTCAAGAATTCATCCTTAGTAGGAGGCTTCTTATAAAATTTTAGCCTATGTCTATTAACCAAGAGTATTCTTCTGCTACCATCAATGGGAAGTAATTGGATAGAACCATTGTCAAATATCTGCTTGATCTGATAAGGTCCCAACCATCTAGTTCTTAATTTACCTTTGAATTGTTGGTACTTAAAAACAAACAGCAATGCCCAGTCTCCTGCTTTAAATTATCTTTTCTTGATATGTGAATCATGCCATTATTTATTTTAACCTTTGATTATCTTCGTCTAGTGAAGTGCTTCCATTCTAAATTCATCTAATTCATTGACTTGAAGGATTCACTCCTTTTGAGATACATCCAATTTAATTCCCACCTTATCTATTATCCTCAATGTCTGTATTTCAAACTCAATAGGCAACAAGGGATTTTTCCCATAGACTAACTCATATGGTGAAAACCCTATTGTGGTTTTCAAGTTGTATTGTAAGCCCAGACAGCTTCAGGTAGTCTTTTTACCAAATCTTTTCTTTCTACTTCAACTGTTTTAGTGAGGATGTTTTCCAATTCTCTATTTGTTACTTCAACTTGTCCATTTTCTTGTAGGTGATTAGGAGATGACTTCCTATGATTGATCTGATAATACATTATGAAAGCTTGGATCATATTGGACATAAATTGTGGTCCCTGGTCTGAAACTAAGCTTCTTGGTGCTCCAAACTTTACCATAATTTTGTGCCAAAGAAAATTAGCAACTACTTCTTCAGTGGCATTTGTTAAAGCCTACACTTCTGTCCATTTTGTTACATAATCAGTACACACAAGAATATGCTCTTTTCCTTGTGAAGGAGGATTAAAAGGTCCAACAAAATACAATCCCTATATCTCAAATGGTTCAATCACTACTTGTGGTTATAGAGGCATTTCATTGGTAATGGTTGGTTGTCCCATCCTTTGACAAGGATCACACCACCTGATATATCTCTTCACATTTTTTGTACAGAGATGGCCAATAGTAACCAGTGCCAAGTATCTTGTGAGTTGTTCTTTTCACTGAATAGTGTCCTCTACTTGGTTCATCATGACATGCCTGAAAGATGTCAAAATTTTCATCTTCTCTTACAGACCTATGTAAAACCAAATCAGGACCACATTTAAATAGCATTCCATTTAACCATTTGAACTATGCACTAGTTTTGATTAATTTTTTTATCTGCTTTTTAATGAAAAAAGAGGGAAACTTCCATGTTACTAGATAATTTGTCATGTCAGCAAACCATGGTGTGTAGGCTGAAATAACAAACAATTACTCATCTAGAAAGTTATCCTTGACTAGATCCTGCTCCCCTATACTGGTCAATCTTGACAATAAATCAGCCACCACATTAGATTTGTCTAGATTGTCCACAATGATAATATTAAATTCTTGTAGAAGTAATGACCATCTAATTATTCTACCTCCAACCACTGATTTATTCATTAAATATTTAATTCTTGAGTGATTTGTATGTATAAATATTTTGTACCCTGTAATGTAATGTCTAAATTTATTGATCGCGTAGATCACAGCCAGAAATTCTTTTTCAATGGTAGTGTAATTTCTTTTAGTGGGAGTAATATTTTACTAAGATAGTAAATAGCATACATTCTTCATTTTTCATCTCTCTGTCCCAAAATTGCACCAATTGAGGTATTTGAGGCGTCAGTTTGGATGTGAAAAGGTTTCTCTCAATTAGGTCCTTGCAATATTGGGGCAATTACTAATTTCTCTTTAATTTCTTCAAAATCATGTTGACACTATTCATGCCAAATAAATTCATAGTCCTTGGTAAGCAATTTAAACATGGGGGCAGCAATTTTACTAAAATCCTTGATAAAATGCCTATAGTATCTAGCATGTCCTAAGAATGATTTGATATCTGTAGGAGTTTGTGCAATAGGCAAGTCTAAAATAATCTTGATTTTGTTTTGGTCAACCTGAATTCATCATTTTGAAATATGGCATCCTGATACGATCCCTTCATCAACCATCATCAAACATTTCTCATAACTAAGAGACAAGTAATGTTGTTCACATCTTGTTAATACTCTATCTAAATTTTTTAAGGCATCATCAAATTTATCTCCATACATAGTAAAGTCATCCATGTATACCTCCACATAGTCATTTGTTAGGTCTGAAAAAATTGCTAATACAGCTCTTTGAAAGGTTGCTGGAGCATTACATAGTCCAAATGGCAATACCCTGTAAGCAAAGGTACCCCATGGACAAGTAAATGTAGTTTTGTCCTAATCCTTAGTAGCAATTTGGATTTTATTGTATCCACTAGATCCATCTAAGAAGAAAAAGTATTGTTTACCTGAAAGGTTGTCTAAAACTTGATCTATGAATGGTAAGGGAAAATAATCTCTCAGAGTGGCTTTGTTCAGTTCCCTATAGTCAACACAAATTCTCCATTTTTTTTAATTTTTAGGGATAATTACAAGAGGAGACACCCACTGGCTATCTGAGATAGGATAGATAAAACCTACTTGTAATAGTTTTTCAACTTTTTGTTTGACTATATCCCTTAAGGCTGGATTAATCCTTCTCTGAGGTTACCTAACTGGTCTAATATTTTTAGTATAAATGTGATGGGTATAGATGTTTGGATGAATTCCTTTCACATCTCTATAGTCCCAAGTAAATGCTTTAGTATGATCTTTCAGAATATCAAATAGTTTGACTTCTTCATCATTCTTTAACTAGCTATTAATATTCAAAAAAATTCCTGGTTGAATCTCAACATGTTTGGTTCCAGGATATGATGAATTGATTTGTTGAAAGGGTTCCATTAAGGTGTTTAGTGGATAGGCATGTGGTAACAATATATGATATGTAGCAACATCTCTAAAAGTTCCTAGTGGCAGAATGTTGGATAAAGGACAACAGGAAAAGTTATGATAGTTATCTTTAGGTTGAACTCCTTGTTACTATTATTTGCCAAAAATTCTTCACCATCTTCTGATATCTATAAAGTTGATGCTACAAATCCTTCCTCTCCCTAAGATAAATTGCATTCCTTGAGAGTGAAGTTATCTTCACTTGGAGAGAATTGGTGTGGTTCTGAAACTAACTGTGATGGTTCCAGAGCTAATTGTGATGGTTCTAGAACTACCTGTGATGGTTCTGGAACTAACTGTGATGGTTTCAGGGCTACCTATGATGGTTTTGAAACTAATCCTAACTACTCCAATGATAATTGATGTTCATTTAATGAAGGATGAACCATATCATCTATTTCCCGTACATGATCCTGCAATGTTATCATAGCCAAAGAAGATAGATTTTGCTCATTAATATTAGGATTATCAACCCATAATTTCACTTGATTATCAATAAAAGGTCATGCAGATGGATATAATTAAATTTGCTTAGAATTCTTACCATTTGAAATAGTCATATCACCTGACCTGCAATCAATTAAGATAGCAATTATAGCTAACCATGGTCGCCCCAAAATAATGGGATAACCAAGTGTTTTACCTTTTGGCTGCAATATAAGGAAGTCAACTGGATATTCCCATGATTCCACCATTACTGCCACATCTTCAATAACTCTTTCTAGTTTTGCTACAGACTGATCTGCCATCTGTAATATGGTATTAATAAGTTGTATACCTATTAATGGTAATGTTTTCAAAGTGTCCACTATCATAACATTGATAGCTACGTCCAAATCAATCAAAATGTTATGTATATCCTTATTCCCTATAGAAATAGAAATAATAGGGCTTCCAGGATCTCCATATTTAGGTAGTAAGAGTTTCCCTGCTAATAAATCAACAAGTTTTCCATCTACCTAAATAGTCTTGGGGTATTGTTTCATTCTTCCAGGTTTTTTAAAACATAACAATTTGATTAACTTGTTCAACTCTGGAATATCCTTAATTGCTTGTAATAATGGTATTTCAATATTCAATCTTCTTAGTTCTTGCACCAATTTAGATTCATTAAGTTCTATGGTTTCTTTAAGTCTTTCTGGAAATAGAATCTCAGTAGAATTTTTTTCTGGTTCCTTATCTTTTTCTTTGTCATCTTCCTTAGGTGTAAATGTGCTAGGGGTTTTAGCTTCTTCTGTCATTTCAGTGATTATAACAGGTGGACTGCTAACTATTTTGCCAAATCTGGTTTGAATGTTTTTACAATCCATTGTATTTAAATCAACTAATTTTTTTGGTTTTATTTCGTATACAAGAGTTGTTTATTTGTTTCTTGGGTTTGCTACTGGTTGTGTTGGCATTTGGGTTTGGACTATGTTTTCAATCTACGGATTTTATGCTAGAGGTCCCATTATGGCTTGTTGGTTCTGATTTGGATATGTTTTTCCTTGCACATAATTGTTAGGGCTCCGTCTAGGTTGTGGCCAAACATAAGGATTTCCTTGACCAGCCCAAGGTTGTTGATGTCCTTGAGTATTCTAAGATTGACTTGCCCAATCTTGAGGATACCATGTGGGTTGAGGGGCCCAAATTGGTTGTCCCCAAATTTGTGGTATTGTTTGAGCTGCCCATGCCATCATCCAGGGATTAGGAGCTGGTCTTGGCATAAACTATCCTTGATTAGGTTGTCTCTGAACAAAATTTAATTCTTCTTTGGTGAATAATGTATTGGTTTGTTTGAGCTAATTTTTTATGAGTGAAAGAAGAGAATAAGCGTGAGTATCATGTTCTTTAGATTCACAGACAAGACATACTTCCATTTTATCCAAAGGACATTACCTTAGTGCATGCTTCTTCCTTCATCTAGGACAATACATGGCTAATGGTTCAAGTTGGGCATTTGTTTTAGCTTGCAATCCATCCATGGTGGAGGTTAATTGAACTAATATATCTATTTTAAAGTTTGCCAATTCATCCATTAATTTGTTCATATCTGGATTCAAATTTTTAACCATTTTCCCTTTTCTAGGTCCACCCCTTGTTCTTGAATAGTTTATACAAATTTCTATGATTTCATCCATTCTTAATTGAGTAATGTTTCCTCCACCAATTAAATCAAGGGTTTCTCTAGACTCATCATCCAGACCTTTGAGAAAAATGGTTTTATTTAAATCTTCTTGAAGTACAAATCCACATCTTTTACTCACAAAGAGGAATCTGTCCAAATAATCTTCCATATTTTCATCTTCTTCCTATTTGATTTTGGAAAATTCTTCCTTTTGATTTCTTCCTCTATAATAATATTGATATTTGTCTAGGAAGACAGTTTCTATTTATTCCCAATTGGTAATAGAATTAGATGTTAATCCCATAAACCACCTCATTGTTGCATCCTTCAGGGTAGATGGAAACAACTTCAATTTTTTATTATCTGTCTTGTAATCATAAGTCTGACATAGTACTTTAAACTCAAACAAAAATTGGTCAAGATCCTCAGATGACATTCCTCTAAATGTGGGAAAAAGTGTAGGTGAAATGTTTTTCATAGTGGTTTCATCATCCTCAATATGAATGGGATAGGTAAAGGTTATCTCAGGTTCTCTTCCAGCTTCTCGTTCCATCTCTTTGGTATTTTCTAATTCCTTCTCCCAATCAATGTGGTATGTGGTCTATTTTGGGGATGGTGAAAAGTCAGGAGTAAGGGGTCGACTACTCAATTGAGAATCCAAACTTTCCCTCAATGGATATTGAGAAATAATCCTCCTCCCTATGGTTTTACTTGGTTTTGGTGACTGATCCAAAAATTCTAAAGATGGCAATTTTGATTCTTGTCTTGAAGGAGATAATGGTGCCTCTAATTCTTGTTCAACATCTTTTCTTAAACTAGAGGATGATGGAATTTCTTATTCAAAAATTTTGGGGAGAAATCTTCCCTTGGAATCTCGTGGTCTACTCATAAATTAGGGAAATTTTCTTTAATAACTAAATGAGTGATTTTTGCTCTTGTTGACACTTAATTAGAAAATTCTAACTAGTGTTCCCTAGCAATGGCACCAAAAATGTCAAGTGTCATTATTCCCTTCATTTAATCAACTTTATGTTGATGTCATATTTAACCAAGCCTGTATCTAAAGCTGTATGCAACAAGAGGAATCGTAATGATTTAGTAATTGAATGGGAGTATTTGTTTATTTTTTTTGTTTTTTTTGTGGGAGGGTTTTAATGTCTTAAGGATTTCTTGGTTAAAACCTTATTGGAATCAAACTATGCAAATCTGCTAGAAATAAACACACATTACAAAAATGGAATTGATTGCTAGAAATAAACACACGTTGAAAAAATGAAATTGATTGTTGGAAACAACCACACATTGCAGAAATGAAATTGATTGTTGGAAACAAACATACGTTGCAAAAGTGAAAATTTAATCTAAAATGCCTGCAGGAATAAATTTACAACAAATATTAATTTTAAAGAGTTGGAAACATTTATAAATTTAATAGAGTTACCTATTTACTTTTGCTAATAGAAATATAAATACTGACAAAAATGAAGATCGTGGTTCTTTCAAGGAGTGGGCCCTTGCTCCGCCTAGAACAGGATTTGAACAATTCAATTCACTTTCAATTAGGAATGGCTATTTCATTGATAAAATGTTCTATATTACAAATGTACTAAGCTATCCTTTATCTCTCTATTCTTCTATGATTTTCTCTATCTTTTATCTTCTTTCTCTATTTTCTATATTATATATCTATATCAGGTCTGTATATATAGATGCTTTGATGGCTGTAACTATTTTATAGATACGATGAAACTAAATTATGTCTAGAATAGATGCTGAATCAAGAAGTGGCTGGATGTCCAACTGTGTGATAATTGTCTTGATTCTACCAGTTTAAAAAATTGAGAATCTGTTCCTAATCTAATGGGATCATTGATCTTTGACAGATCGTCGACCGTTTGGAATAGATCCTCATCAGTTCTATATCTAGCTGCAAAAATTTTGGAACTTATCTGAAGGAGTACCAGAGCTAAATATAGAGTTTTAGAGATAAGTCCAAAAATTTGACAACTTGAAATAGTATGGTGGAGTTCTAGAACTGACTATGATGGTTTCAGAATAGATTCTACAGGTTTCAGAACCAACCTGTGATGGTTTCATAATAGATTTTGCAGGTTCTGGAAATAATCTAAATTGAGTCCAATGCTTCCAAAAATATGTAATCCACTTCATATTTGTTATTTAGCCTGATGATGACCTATTTTATTGAAAAACTAGAATTTTCCAACACACTTGTTAGGAATTATAAGTATTTTAAAACATTAGAATCACAATCAATCAAAAGATGGATAATCACATCCTAACTCATCTCAGATCAAACTAAAAGTTACAAAATGAAATAAAACTTAATAAAAAGAGAGAGTAAGATGAGTTCATTTATTATACATGTACTAGGCATATCCTAGCCTCATCATTGCCTACATATTTCGTGTGGACCTCAAGCTAATGTAGCTCTCTTATACATAGGAGGGGACATGATTGAGAATGGTAACAGTAAATGCAAATAATCATGGTTGGATAAGGGGTTTCCACTCGAATAATGTGGTAAAATGTGTGATCTATAATTGAACCAAAGGCCACTGGTGAATAGGATGACAAAGCAAGCAAAACTTTTATGGCTTAATATCTCTTACAGAAATTATGAGCCCTTTTTAAAAAAAAAATTGATTTTTAGGTTGTTTTGGGAATTTTCAAAATTTTAGGGTTTTTAAACTATTTTGAATGTTTTTTATCTTTTAGCATCTCAACTTAATGGATTATTACAAGATGTAGAATAATTTAACTCATAAAATGGTGAGAGTGTGGCTTAGGTTGCTCACAAAATGGTGAGAGCATGGCTTAAATTGCTCATAAAACAGTGACAATGTGACTTAAATTATTCATAAAATGGTGAGAGTGTGGCTTAAATTACTCATAAAATCGTGAGAGCATGAAAAAAGGGGTGACTGAGCTGACCTAAAAAATTGAACATTTCCTGCATACTCTAAATAGACCTCAAGTCAATGTAGTTCAACCCTAGTGGAAAATACTATGAATCGATTTCAAGGTTAAAAATAATAATAGCACAAAAATAAAACAAATAGTACAAGATTTGCATAATGGGATTAATGGATAAATGACAATGAGGGAAAGGACTAAGAGTCTCAAAGGATCATGTCACATGAGAACCAAATGTATCTAGTCACCAAAGTGTCATACAGGAATTAGACTAGAATACTTCTCAAATAGGTCTCAACATACCTTCTAATTCCATAACAAGGTAAAGATGGGAAGACTAATAGTCACAATAAGATAGGCTAAGCTGAATAGGATTGAATGGCTAAAATGGTACAAATGAAAATGGTCTATATGGCCAAGGTGGCTTAAACAGAATGGTCCATAATATGGATAGGGATGCCCCCAAGTGTAAGGGTACTTACAAATAACAAATTATTTATCTTTTGATTTTTTCAATTTCTAATTTATTTTTTTTATTTTTTTATATTTCCTAGCATCTCAACTCAATGGAGGATTATGAGATACATAATTTAGATCCTTTATTGTCTAACCAATACCTACTCAGAATGGTAGCCTTGTCTGAATGCTACTACTGATATGAATGAGATGGCCACTATCATGATCCTCATTGATTGTTGATTCTACTTCCTCGAAACCTTTAGACAAGATATCTTTATAGCCTTTAGAAAAAATAGTGCCACTAAGAAGGGTAAATAAGGGTAGGCATGGGATGTATGGTCTAATTGGATAATGAAATATAGATCTTGAATGGATAATGGGATCAAAATGGAGTGTATAATGCTTGATGGACAAATGAAGATTAGGATTTTCAGTCACACACATTGTTGTTGATTTTTTATTTGACTTAATTTAGGTTTTGGTGGGGCTAATATTGATTTTAATAACTTCTTCATCAAGAAATTAGGAACTAATTAGATCAACTATTGGTGCTTCAAAGATGTTTTTACCAATAAATTCTTCTTGACTATTCTGACTTGGATTGTCTAATAGCATCTTAAATAAGGTTTCACTAAGGGATGTTGATAATCTACTATGATTTTACCTTAGCGCCTTAAGTAAGGTTTCAATAAAGGCTTCAAATTTTTTATGTTACTTGTCCCTTAGTGCCTCAAACAAGGTTTCACTAGAATATGTTGAGTTTAGACTTTGATTATCCCCTAATGCCTCAAACAAGGTTTCACTAAAAGATTATTCTTCTACCTAAATGTTATCTTACATTTCCAAAAAATCAGCGATTGAAATGTCACCATGGAATAAGTTTAGAAATGTGTGATTCTACCAGTCCCAATCAAAGCTTATGGGAAGTGAAATGTCAATATAATGGCTAGGCTAGATAATGGTAAAGGCATGTGTTATGTCAATGGAAGCGTAAAAGGCAACACATTCCTTATAGAGGCTACTAGGAGAAATTATGTCAATGTCGAAAGAATTTTTCTCAAAAATTGTTAAAGGATCACAAATGTTTTGAATCATATATGCTAGAAATGTGAAGCCAATGTTAGAACATCCATTAATATGTTTTGATTCTGACTCAAGAGGATTTGAATTTGATGTTGAGGTTGACATTGATTCTACTTCTTATGTTAATCTAATACTGGTTCTAAAATGGAACCTAATTTTGATATTGGTTCTAGAATAGAACCTGTGAACATAGGAATCCAATAAGGGGAGATTATTATCATGTTAGTAGATGAAATCAAATCCAAAAATACATTAATGAACTAACACCTTAAGCCTATATCTTAGGAGGAGCTTAGTGAAGAAACCCATTGATAAATCACAACTAAAATGCAATAAAACTAATCTTTTTACGTTCCTTAAATGCTTCAAGGTATCTCTTCATTGGCTTGCTTGGATTGTGCTCGAGAAGTCTTTGGCAATGGAGCTTGGCTATCTCCTTATCTCCTTCGCACCATTGGTTTTGTGGCTTTAGATTATGAAGCTCGACTCAATATTTTGGCATAATAACACTATATCAAAATAGCTTTGAAATCATTTGTGCAAGATAACTTTGGCTAATGAGATCTTTTTTAATTATGAGTGTGAGGCCTTCTATTTATAGATTTTTCAAATGGGCTAGGATCAATCATGATCATCCATCTCAAGATTAAGATGTGTGGCCATAAATTAATCCAATTATGTAAATAAAATCCATAAATATCCTCATCATGATTTGGGAATAAGGGGCATTAATGAGGCATGGGAGGGCTTAATTAGATATTTATTGCATTTATGGCCTATGGATGCCACCTTAAAAAATGATGTCACACGATGATGAAAATATTAAAAACCAATTTCCAATAAATAAATATTCAATAAGTTCCATGGAATTCTTACTTAATCTCGTAATTTGGTTTAATTTGCCTAAGTAAGATTAAGCAATTTTAGTGCAATTTTTTGGAAATTAGTGCACAAATTAATCAAATTGTTCTAAATGTCATATTATTAAGCCAAATTTTGATAGGAGTGGAATTAGAAGATTATGTTAGTTGTATACGGACCAATATCCCATTTAGGACATTATCGACATAAAATAACACATGTACGTGTCATTTGCTTGCAAATTAGGGGAATTTAGTGGTTCAAAGTGTCAAATTACATTTTTGGCATTTTGGATTGAAATGATTCAAGAAGAACTAATAATCACATAAAATGCATTGCCCTTTTTAGGGATATTTTAGCCTGAATCACCATTTGTATATGACAAGTTCAATCCATTTAGTGCAGTTTAGTGATTTTAGCCCAAATTGTGATATTTGATAGAAATTTGTTTGAAGCTTGGTCAGAGGTCATTGGTGGCCACTTTTATGTGTTTACAATTTTCCCCTATTTGGGAAGGCATTGAAAGATATAAACACAATAATGTCTTCTCAAAGAATGAGAAGGTCCTGCATGCCTATGACTTCAATGGTAATGGATGAACTATATGTGCCCCCTCAAGGGAACGGTTGGTAAAGGGGTCGACAATTGGTCCCTCAAAAAGAGGAAAATATTGGACTAAACAAATGAAAATTATGGGGTGAAAACATAATTACTTACCCAAAAGTGGTTAAAAATCTTTGAGAATGCAAGTGGGACAGTGTACAATGGTTTTCCTAAAGGTGGTTATAAGTATTGAACCCCAATAGTGGCAATGTGGTATGATAACACAATGTTTTACCCAAAGGCAGTTATAATCATTGAGAATATGGATTTTCCCCAATTAGGATAGACAAATAAGATAAAAATGTGCTTGATATGGGCAAAGGAAAGTGAATGATTTGCCTAAAGGCAGTTATAATCATTAACCTTCAAATTGGTGATAACATAATGATTTACCCAAAGGTGGTTACAATCTTTGAGAATGTAGGTGGGATGATGTACAATGATTTTCCCAAAGGTGGTTATAATCATTGGACCTTGATTATGGCAAACACGATTGATAGATGATGATTGAAAACATGATGATGATAACTTGATACAGAGGATAAAGATGAATTGGGACAACCTGCTCGTAGGGAGATGTTCGTCCACACTAACAAAGGTTGAAATTCTTTCATTGTTTAATTACTTTGTTTGGGATATGATTGGGATTGGATAGAGAATGTTGATGATATTGGTCTCAAGGAGATATCGATGCTGCATTGATGGTGTAGACTTCTCAAAGCTGATTTTTTTTGTAGCACTTGATGGTAGGCATCATGATAGAACACCATGAGAACTTAGCTGCAATATGCATAAGGACTGAGTCTCATGATCTAATACTCAATATAAAATAATACACTAATGATAAAGACCATGATGATAATGTTGATGTATGAATATGGATTGATTCAAGAATAATGTGCAAGGAATCACCCAATGAACACACATAGACTAAATTGAGGCAACAGTACTAAAAGCAAACAAATAGGCATACAAATAACAAACAAATAAAAACAAAAAAACAAGATGACACACATTGCCCCTATAAAATAGGTGATAACTTAACAAACAAATAAGATCTAGGAATAAAATAAAAGGAAGGGGGTGGCTGAGCTATCTCCAGATGTTTTAAGCAAGTGGGCGTTGCCTACATAGTAATATAGACATAATATCAAATAAAACTTCAGGCCAAATGTAGTTCTCCCTGAAAATGGGATAGAAGAAAATGATGATAAAGAAAACATGATTGATGTGATAGAAGAATATAAGAATGATCTTGAAAAATAGCAAGTGCATGGGATAAAAGGCCAAAAAGGATGGGAAAATTAAATGAAAGTGATTTCTTGTGACTTAGTGAGGGTTCCTAGAATCCTTAAGTAAAGAAGTGGTCAATGTTTTTGGTTTTTTTAAATAGTTTTACAAATATTTTAAAATTTTGGAGTAGCACAACTCGATCGAGAATGATGAGATACTAAATGGTCCAAGTTGACAAAATGATGAGAGCATGTAAAATTTGAAAAGATGCTCATAAAATGGTGAGAGCATTGCTTAGGTTGCTCGTAAAATGGCAAGAGCATTCTAACTTGAAATGGTTGCTCATAAAATGGTGAGAGCGTAATGGTAAAGGGGGACTAAGCTAACCTCAATATGAATTAAGTATGACCCATAGTCCCAAAATAGCCCTAAGTCATAGTAGTTCCACCTTATAGCAGAGGAATCTGACTAGTGTAGTATCCAATTCAAATAAAATAGGCACAGTTGGTATGATGGCATAGTATGGCATAGGAATGGCAACTTGGTATGTCAAGGCACAATAAACAATTATTGCCCATAGTTTACCAATAGGTGGTTATAACTAGGAAATAATGGTATAGATCAATGATACTAATTTACCCATAGGCAGTTATAATTAGTAGCAAGATCAGTGAGACACTAATTTTATCAAAGGCAATTATAATCAAGCCCACATAAATAAGACATGATATAGAATGAAACAATAAAGGAAGGATATAACTACCAAAATTTTAGTCATATTACTCCAAAATACAGCCTTTATCTAGAATTCTTGAAAAAACTACTAAAATTGATCTGAATCTTTATGTTAAAAGTGGAACCAATGGAAGAACCAAGGTCAAACAAGCTAGGTAGGGAGTGTCATAACATGTTGGTCGATAGATAAAGTATGGTAGAACAAAATGACAGAATGACAAAGTGATAGAATGGTAAAATGGTATAGTACAAAGAAAAAAGTCAATAATATGGTTCAACTTGAAATGGTCCTCATAGACAATACACCAAGTCACAAGTAAATTAACACTTGAGGTGTATAATGTTCATCGACTCATCAAGTTCGTGTCCATTTGGTGTGGCGAGCCTATATGCTCCAGTGCCATAGTTTGCAATAATGATAAAAGGACCTACCAAGTTGGGTTTGAACTTACCTTTATGCTTATTTTTAGTCATGGTATTCTTTTGGTTCTCTTTGAGGACAAGATCCCCAGATCAAATTCTCTATGTTTCATGTGTTAATTGTATTGGTCATGGAGTTGGTTCTAATATGCTTACAAGTAGTTCACTATGGCCAAGAGTTTCTCATCAAGTAACTCCAGCTCTTGTAGGTGAGCTACTTGGTAGTCTTCATCATCCAAGACATGCTTTAAAGAGATGCATAAAGAAGTTAACACGACCTCAATGGGAAGAATAGCCTCAGTGCCATAAAAAAGTGAGTATAGAGTGGCACCTATGGGAGTGTGATGATTGGTATGGTATGCCTAGAGGGCTCAAAATATCTAAAGGTGCCAATCACTACCAGCATAATTGATAATCTTTTTAAGGATGTTGATAATAGTTTTGTTTGATGCTTCAGCCTGATCGTTACCTTGAGGGTAATATGTCATAAAAAATGTTGGGTGATATTATATTTGGTACATAGAGATATAAAATATTTATTCTTGAATGATACACCAGTATTAGATATAATGTCAGATGGAATACCATAACAACAAATGAGATGGTTGAATATGAATTTGGAAATTTTCTTTCCAGTCACATAAGTGAAGGGTATAACTTCAACCCACTTAGTTAAATATTTAGTGGTGGTAAGGATATGTTTATGGCCATTAGATGAGGTGGGGTTTATCTTCCCAATGAGATCGAGGCCCCATGTAGCAAATGACCATGGTTTCAAAATTGGTTTCAAAATCTTGGTTGGGGCATGTATCAAATTGGCATGTCATTGACATTTATCGCATATTTTGACATATGCAGCTACATCTACATTCATTGTTGGCCAATAGTACCCAATACATAAGAGATTTTTGGATAGGACTACCTCACTAGTCTGGGCTCCACATACCCCTTCGTGAACTTCCCATAATGCTAATTTAGATTTTATCAAAGGTAAATAATGAAGCAGAGTTCTATCAAAACTACGATGATATAGCATTGGTTTGATTAAGGTATAACAGTGGGCATAGTGGATGAAGGCTTTAGACTATTTGTGGGATAAGTCTAGTGGCATAATTTGGTCATGGAGGTAAGTGTATAAGTCTAAATACCAAGTAGAGCTGGGATCAATAATATCACATATTATTGTAATGGTTGAAGGTTCATAAGCTGGTCCCAGTAGATTTTCAACAAGAAACTAATATTTTTTGGTTGTATATGTTTATTGAATGAGTGATCCAATGGTAGCCATGGCATCTACCATTATGTTACTGGCACTTGGTATATGTTCAAACTGGATATCAGCAATTCATTTCTTGAGAGTGTGGACCATGGCCTTGTAGGGAACTAGCTTATCATATTTGGTCTGAAAATGATCTGTAACCTGATTGATGATTAATTGTGAACCACCATAAACCTTTATATGTGTTATATTCCATTTTACTACATGTCGAATCCCTATAATGAGTGGTTCATATTTGGCAATGTTGTTGGTACAAAAAAAGTTGATTATGAATGATTTAGGGATTAGATCCGCCTGTGGTGTGATAAACAAAATGCTTACCCCTGATCCATGTGTTGTGAATGAACCATCAAAATACAAATTCTAGTGATATTATTCAAGAGGTGTTTCAATGATAGTCATAATGGATTAGTCAATAAATTGGAATGTCAATGGCTTTGTATTTACAAGGGGTGCTTCAGCAAGCTGATTTGCAAGAACTTGCCCCTTGATGGCTTTTTGGTTCACATATTCTATCTCAAACTCATTGAGAAACATGAACCATTTGGCCATACGGCCTTGTAAATTTATTTTAGATAGTAGATACTTGAGGGGATATACTTTTGAAATGACCATGGTCTTATTGTTTAACATGTAATGGCATAGTTTTTGAGTTACGAAGACCATAGCTAAACATGCTTTTTTTATGGATGTATAATTGTGTTCATACACGACCAATGTATGACTTAGATAGTACATAACATGTTATTTTCCATTTTCAATGTGTTGAGCTAGAAGTGCCCCTAGGTCATTGTTTGTGGTTGATAGATGTAGAAGGAATGATTTTCCTGGTGTTGGAGGCAATAAAACTAGTGGATTTACAAGATAGTCTTTTAGTTGTTGAAAAGCTTTCTGACAATCATTATCCCAAAGAAATGTGACACCTTTCTTCAAAATATGTGTAAAAGGATGACACTTTTTGGATAATTGAGATATGAAGCATCTAATAGACTGGATCTTGCCATGTAAACTATGGAGCTGCTTTAAATTGGTTGGTGGTAGCATCTCTATTATGGCTCGTAATTTGGCTGGATCAACTTCAATGCCTCAGTGAGAGACAATGAAGCCAATCAATTTGCCTAAATTAAATACAAAAACACATTTCTTAGGGTTGATCCTAACTTTGTATTCATATAGTCACTCAAATATCCTCCTTAATGTTACTAGATAATTGGCCCTGAGCTTTGATTTGCCTAGTATGTCATTGATAGAATCTTCAACAATGTCATGCATCATATCATGAAATATGACTATCATAGTTCTTTGATAGGTGGCCCTACATTCTTAATACCGAATGGCATAACCTCATAATAGAATGTTCCCTACAGAGTGGTGAACATTAATTTGTGTTGGTCTTTTAGTGTTATTCTGATCTGATTATAGCCTAAGAATACATCCATCAGTGAAAGCATATCATAACCCATTATGGAGTCACCTATCATGTAAATGTTTGGAAATAGAAAGTCATCTTTCAAGAAAGCTTTGTTAATATCCCTAAAATTAGTATAGATTATGATTCCTTCTAGCTTTTTACTAACTGGTACTACATTGTAAATATATTTAGAATAGTCGAGTAACATAATACATCTCACTTCTAAGAGATTTTATAACTCTTTCTTGAGCAATACAATAATGTAAGGATGTATTTTGCATAAATTTTATTTCATAGGTTTGGCATCAAGATGTACCATAAGGTGGTGAACAACCAAGGTGGGGTCCAAACTAGGCATGTCAAAATAGGCCCATGCAAATATATCTACAAATTCTCTCAAAAGGGTTGTAAGGACTTCACACTCCTCCTCAGTGAGGAGCACAGCTAATTTGATCCATTTTAGGTAATTTGGAGACCCTATGTTTACCTCTAAAGTATCTTCCACTAGAAGGGTCGAACCGTCTTCAAGAATAGTGGGCAAAGATTTGAACTCTTTGGTTATGTCAGAGTCCTCTGTTAAGACTAGTTCTTCAATTTTTCCTAGACATGATGAATCAAAATCCCTTAATAGGAGGGATGGCCATGTAAAAAATATTGTTGGGAAATATTGAATGATGCGGTCAAAAGCTTGTTGTACTTCAAGGCTAAATTCAGACTCATGGGCAAGTTTACCAATATTAGTATCCTAAATAATGGGATCAAAAGCCTATTCTTCTTCAAAACTATACTTGAACCCATAAACAAGTTCATCTTTGGTGGCCTCCTAATCTATACTTGAATAAGGTTGAACATCCCCATCTAGTGGCACCTGAAATAGGTTTTTACCACTAGACTGGCCTTTATCTTTACTCTGTCACTTTGGGAACTCAATGTTTTATTTATTTATTTTTGGCTAAGGGTGTTCACCCACTCTCCAAAATAGGCTTCAGGATCCAACTTGATTGAGAACCCTTTTTTATAGTCTCCCAATAGAACATTATCCCTAAGGCCTAGAAAATCGAAAAAGGCCTCGTCATTCTAAAACCCATCAACCAACACATTGGATTCTTGTTGGCCCCAATCTATCAAATGGGGTTAATATAATGGTAGTGGATTATGATGAATGACTGGTCTAAGGGTGAAAATGGAATTATTGTGAAATAAATTGGTATGGTTAGGTCATTGAATGGGTTGTGATTGGACTTTACTTTGTTATTGGCATTGTCATCACTAGTCATTGGCAACGGAACTCAAATAAGATACATGAGGTCACCCCCAAGTGGTTTAAATCCAAGTCCATGGGTTCTTTTATACTTAGTCATAGAAACTGGCTCAAGTTTTCCTTGTTGATTTGGCTTGAGGCCTCCTCCTTCATAGTCTTGGTTTTCCATAATTTGATTAGGAATGGGATAATTGGAATTTTCATAACAATCAGCTAATTTGTCATTATATAACCATGATTCATCTTCTTTGAGAGAGTCCCTTTCTTTGCCAAAGGCTGGTATGAAAGTGATAGGTGTTGGGCTATGTATTTGGCCTTTTCCCTTTCTTTGCCATTGCATGAGTGGTTTGGATTTTAGTCTTCCAAAGGACTTAGGGTTCTGTGGAAGTTTTACAATGTGAAAGGTATCATGGGTCAAGTATTCTCCTGGGCCATTATCTAAAATGGTGTAATGATTAGACATTTCAAGAGGTGGCATGTGGGAAAGTGAATCAAGAGTACTAGTGTCAATGCAGCTTGTCTCTAGTAAATCAATAAGTATTGCTTTCCCTTTATCCTAACTGGTGACTAGAATTATGCTAAAATAATAGTTATAGTTCTTGAACTTGACCTCTAAATGTTTATAATGTATGTACGGATGTAAATCTCTTAGAATAGTCACCTCCATTCTTGAATGGGGGAACTTGATATACTGGTGCAATATCGATGGGATTGCAGAGATATCACGTATCCAAGGCCTTCCCAAAAGCATGTTATATGATAAGTTGAGATTTAACACATGGAAAAATGTATCATGGGTCAAGGACTTAATGGTCACTAGCAAGCTAATGGTGCTTTATGATTCTCATTCTTCATTATCATAGGCTTTCATTTTGATTGTTTCAACTTGAAGATCTGTTATTGTGTACCCAAAAAGCTTGATGAGCTTTAAAGACACAATATTTAGGCCTGATCCATTATCTATGAGGACATGTTTTACTTTATGCCTTGTTAAATAGATCTCAATATATAATGGGTTATTATAAAGTGGGCCAAGAGATGACATATCGCTTTGATTGAGGTTATTTGTTGGCCTAGAGTGAGTTGTCCAACCAAAGCTTAAATTTTGTCAAGAGATATGTCATTTGGGACTTTGAATTGGCTAAGGAATTCAATCAAGATGTTTTTTTTGGATAGTAGATGTATGAAACAAATCTAAAATGGATATTTGTGTTGGTGTCTTTTTCAATTATTCGACAATGTCAAATGTCTTTTCTAAGACAACAGGAGATGGCTTATTACAAGGTAGAATGGTTGGTTGGATGATGGGTGAAGTGGTAGATGGTTGTGGGCCTCGTATGGTATTATTTGACTATTGAGTTGTGATTGTACAATCAGGATTAGGCACAAGACTGGTGTTACTAGCAAATGATGATGGAGGGAGACTAGATAGAATAAGTCTTGATTGTTGGTGCACTTATGAGTGGTCACAAGCTAATAACACGTTATCAGTATAAGGTCCAAACATGGGAATCCTTGCTTGTTAGTTCACCTACGTACGGTCCTAGATCAAGGAAATATCACCGGCATAATTAGTTGATTGGGAATGATTAGCAATGATCTTATATAATTGGTACTTGGTCTGAGATTAATGAAAATGGTATTATCATGACCTCCTACAATATGGCCTACAACTGATTTGTAGTCATGTGCAACTACATGGTGAGTTTGTTGGTCCTTTGCACCATTTTGACCTTAGTTTTCTCCATTATTTTGGCATTGTTGGTTCTATTATTGGTTATGCCAATTCTATTGTTGGTTTGACCTTGGTTGTTGATTTTGTTGTTGTTGATGTTGTACAGGCCACTATTGTTATTGTTGTTGTTAGTTGTTATGTTGAAGAAATGGAATCTGATAAATGTCAAGGTTTTGATTGGATGTGGAAGCTCCATAATCCAATGATATCTCTCCATTTTTTATCATATTCTCAATCACATGTTTGATTTTCACACATTGCTACAAATTATGGCCATTATACTGATGATATTTATAGAATTCATTTGGCTTCTACCAGTCTAGAATGTCAGCACCCTCAAGAATTGGCCCTTTTAAAATAGGTCATCTAATCAGATTAGCTACGATAAGTTTGCAAAACACAGTCTCAATAGGCTCTCCAAGGTTGCTAAAAACACATCGAATTGGAACATTTCTTCTTGAAGGAAGGTTTTGCAAAGGCATTTTTTGTGTTTGTTACATTTGTTGTGCTAGTTGGGTTGGTCTATTTTATTGTGTTTATTGAAGAGGTTGTTGGTTAGGATGCATGTGTTATGACATAGGTTGTGTAAATGGTGTTTGTATTGTTTGAATATGTCAAGATTCTATTACTCCATTACCAATAACATTATTGTCACAATTGAATTGCTTGGGTCTATCAAAATTAATTACCTGGGTTTGTTGTGATGCTTGTGCTTGGACTAGATTTTGATTCTTGCTATTGTTTTGATTTTGGTTTGGGTTTTGATTTGACAAGGCTAGTTTAATGATCCCTTTGTTAATAAGGGATATTTTAATCAACAAGCCTTTGTCAATGATCTCTTTAAATGTGTGTGCACATTATAAATCCAAATTGTAATATATCTCATTGTGTATATTTTTGGTAAACATAGTGGTTAGTTGTTTATTTGGTACACTGTGGGTGAGTCGGCTTATAAGGGCTCTCGATCACTGAAAATAACTTGTGAATCTTTCACCAAGTTTCTATTTAGCCTATGTTAAGTCTACCAATGAAATCTTGTGCTTGAGATTGTAAGAGAAGTACTGTACAAACTTGTCTGAAAGATCATCAAAATTAGATAATGAATTCTTGGGCAGCTTTAAAAACCATTTCAATGCTTGCCCTATTAGGCTTTGTGAAAATAATTATAGAAGATAGATGTTGTTATAGGCCACTGGTTGGCATGCGACAAATAATTCTATCATATGGGCTTTGGCATCACCTTTACCCCTGTATTTATCAAACTTTGATGGATCATACCCTGAAGGAAATGGTATCTATAAGTACTCCATATTAAAAGGGTTAAAACACACATCATCTAACTTGAATTTTTTGGTCTATTTTCCCACTTGAATGAGGGCAATTGCATCCTTCATTCTTTATAGCTCTTGTGTGAGGATACTAGTGGGATCATTGGCCTATTCAGGTGGAGGTTATGTGGTCACAAGTGGATTACTTTGATCAAGGTATTATGGAGGCATTTGTTGGGGTATGTTGGATTGGCTAGGAAATGGATGAAGAATACGCATGTGTGGATTAGGGTGTAATTATTTAAATTGTACTTATAGTTATGTGATATTCTAGTTGGGGTTAGGTATGTAGGAATAATGTTGGGAATATTGAGGTTAGGATTGTGGTATATGGTTGTACTGTCTCTATTGAGGTTTAATAGGGACATGTTGTCGACTAGTCATACCTTATTGATTCAGAGGAACTTGTGACCCAAGACCCTATCTTTAAAGTTGTGGCATGTTTTGGATGAAAGGAAATTGTTGCCTAAAAGGTACTTAAGGAACATTGGAGCCTCTCTATTATATGAATCCCTATTAGGAAGTAGATGCATGTTAGATATTTAACATCTATCACTGATTACCACTTGTACATTATTGGTTAAACATCATTTGGTTTTGATCAGCATGTTAGTTTACAATTAAAGAGGTATGTTCATTGCCACCTAGAGAAGTAGAACATTAATTGCCCCCTATTGGGGTGGTAATATGTTTTTCCTTGGCTACATGGGTATGCGTGATGGTGCCTATTATTATGGAATGTTATGCATCACCTATTGGGGTAGAGTAAGATTTATCACATTTTGTTGTGGCATGGCACTCGTTATTGGTTGACTACTTTATCCTTATTATTAGGTGTTTAACAAAGTAGTTGGTTGAGGATTAGAGGTAGTTGGTTGAGTTTGGGATGTAGAAACTCCTACTCCCTGAGTTTGAAAACCACTCATGGTGTTTAAAGGCACATTTTATAGTTAATTGTTTATTTGTGTGTAAACACCACTTTGGTCTAAATTGGATGTTACTTGCATGTTGTCCACAATGTTCTGCTCACTATTTTGCATAGAAACAAAAGACACTTCCTCAATGGTTTGGGTATTGAACATGTTTTCTCTCAAAATGTTTTGCGTAATTGGCTCAAAACCCTAATTCTCTTGACCTATCAATTTGAGTAAGACCCATATTGAAGGGAGTGATTGAATAAGAGGTGTATTTAAAAATTCCATATTGATATGTTTGGTACACTATCTGCATTTGAATGAAATTCTCATCCATGTGTAGACACCGCAAACGTGTCTGCACCTTGGTTCTCCCCCTTGGTCCTTTCTCCCTCCTAGTCCTCCTTGGTCCCTAACCCACCTAAGTCTTATTAATTGGAAATAAACATCTATTTTTAATTAAATAAGGCCCCCTTTCCACCCTACCCTTGCCACCTTGGATCCTCCCTTGAATCCCTCCACCTTCCCCCTAGCATTTATTAGGCCAAATCTCACCATTATATCCCCCCACGCCCATTTTGGCATCCTTGTGACCGTTCTGCCCATGACCCCTCGCCCGGTGGCGTGTAAGAATGGGCAGAGGCTATTTTTAGCCTCTGTGCCCATCCTGCGACTGCCGACATCGGCGACCCTTCGGCCGACGTCGGCGAAACTGCCAGCATCGGCAGCCTTCATTATCCCTTTCTGCATCCGTTGCACCCCCTGGACTCTTGAGCTCGCAAACAGACTTCTCTCGGTGCTTTGGCTTTCGTCTCTCCTCTGTCTTGACCTCGTGCAACAGCAGCAACAGGTGAAAAGGCCCTGGATCAGTATCTTCTCCTGGCAGCAACTCTTCCGTGGCTCCAGCAACATCTTCTTCTCTCTTCATTCAGCAAGCTAAAGGTAAGCTAGTCTGGGTTTTTATTTCATTTCTTTAGTTTTTAATCATCTATCTTCTATTGTCTTCTGCTCCCTCTGTCCTCCCCCCCTGAGAGGCTGCAAAGCCTTCTCAGGCCCTGTCCTCTGTGAATCCTTCTCTTCCCTGTCCCTCTCTTTTTCCAATCACAGACAACTTTCTCATCCCTCTGCCAAAAAGACCTTGCATCAGGAACCCAACCCGAACCAGACCACTCCCCAATCCATCCAAACTTGCCCCCGTTCAGTCTCAGACCCGTCCACAGTCCAGAAAGCAACTCAGACCCGACTACAGGCCACAACCCCGACCGACGCCGGTCACTTCCCCAACCGACGTCGGCAGGATAGCCGACGCCGGCAGATCAGCTAACCGACGCCGGCGACATTTCCGACCTCGGCGACTGTCTTCAGCCCAACAGCTCTTTCAGGTAATCATTTTGTTTTCTTCTTTCCTTTCTACTTTCTTTGTCACTTCTGTATTCTGGCATTCTGTCTTTTATCAGTCACTTATCTCATCAAAACAGTGGGTTGACCTCCCTTAAGGAAGTTTTTACACTTCTGGGAACAAGTTTTTTTCTTGGCAACCCACTGCCTATCTATCTAACATTTTTCTTGTCCAAGTTTCTTTCTTCTTTGCAGGTGTCATTCCTCCACAGCCAAAGAGGAGTGCCCACAAGTGTCTAGATTTACGGTGCGCAATCTTTAGTCCAGGTACTTCCCAAGCCTTGTCCATTACTTTCTTTTAGTTTCTTTCTTTTAAGTCTGAAAAGCAATTTGAGGTAGAAACATCTCTGGCACACCCGGTGGGACCCTAGGTTCCTCCTGGGTTCCTTTTCTTTTTCATTCATTTAGGTGCATTTAGGCTCCTTTCTTCTTGTCTCTTTCTTCTATTCCAAATGACACTATAAGCAGGACTAAAACGAACCTTTCTTCCTTGCATTCTAGACTAGTCTAAATATCATACTCTCAACCCTTTCTCAATCTTGTCTTCATAACAATCTCACATTTCGACTTGGGCATTAAAACGTATTGCACTTTCATTTCTGCTTGTGCTTGCATTAGTCCACATCTAGTAACTTAGGCGCATATTGAATAAACCGTAGACACTTGATGTTACACTACCGAATCACATGCACTAAAACACACATAAAACTTACCTGAGACAAGGCCCGACTGGGATTTCATCACCCAGCGGATACCTTACCCGTCCCGACAACCCCACTTGGATTTCATCACCAAGGGGGAAGCCCACTCCGTTCTCTGGCGGAGTCTAAACTCTAGGCGAGGTATATCTTGGCTAAGCGAGACCAGCTAACCACTGGAATCGTGAAGTGAGGGGAGCTTGCTCCTTAGCACCAGGCCATGTACCAGACCCTAACACAGATCTTTGAGCACCTAAAACAACACCTGAAACCATCTTTAGACCGCCTTCTTCTAGGACCCATTTTTCAGCCAATCTCCCCAAACATTCATCTAAGGCATAAGCCACAAGTTCCTAAGGTTAATTTCTAGGATTTATCGCTTAGGCTTGTCTGTCTTTCTCTGTTTTCCTCTTCTCATCTGTTTGTTTGAGTGTGTGAGGACGCTTTCTTCTTTGTTTTTCCAAGAATCTTTTGGTTCTCTGGAAAACACAGTCACCGACATCGGTTCTGCCACCGACGTCGGCCTTCTTCTATCACCGGCATCGGTTCTGATACCGACGTCGGCTTCATCTGTTACCGGCATCGGTTATCTGACCGACGTCGGCTATCTTCCTTACCGACATCGGTTTTTAAACCGACGTCGGTCTCTGTCACTGTCCCTTTTCTCCAAAACCAGCAGCCTAAAATTTGTCCATTCTCTGTCAAAAAACTCCATTTTGGTTTTCTGAGACTGCAAAAACACAGTTTTTGGAACCAGGACTCTCTTCTTAACCACTTTAGCCAACAACCGCTTCTGTCTACCTCGTCCCTAACCAAGTCCTATCATGGAGTTCCACTCGGAGACCGAAAGAACTCCTACAGGACCGACCCCGACCCCGATCCCGACTCAAATTCCCATCATCCCTGAAGGGGACCGAGATTTCGAGAGATTCTTGGACCTCAATACCGCAGCCCTCCAAAACTATCTCACGAGAAACCCAACGCGAGACCTTTCGGGTGACATGGCAACGACATCCACGCCATTCGCCACCCAACCCTTTATGACTCAGCCTTTCGCTTCAACCATTAACCCAACCATGGCCAATACGCAAAGTTTGGCCTCCCCGTCTATCTTTAGACCGACCTCCATCGGGGTGTCATTACCCCCTCAACCACCTGCACTTCAACCAAGTTCTACATCATATCAAAACTTGATTGCCTCGACCCCTCATACTCTTGCGCCCACAAATGTAGGCGTGCCAACCTATCTTTCTACTAGTGCCGCCATTCAACCACCTTTGGCGGTGCCCAGTCAACCTATACCTTCGACCTTCGTAACGCAACCACCTCTAGCCTCCACTTCCGTCCCTGCGACTAGTCATCCGTACATTGTACAATCGACTGTGTCGCACGCCTCCTCTAGCCTCTTCCAAACGCCTTACAACTTAGGGGGCGCTCAACCCGCCAATCCATCAGCAGATCTTATCAAGATGCTGATGGATAAAATGTCCAGTCTCGAAGCCTCCATTTCCGGTTCAAGCAATACTTTGTCATATGAACAAGTTTGCAGCGAGCCCATCCATCCTTCCGTCCCTATTCGACCATACCCTAACCATTGGGAGCTTCCTAAATTCACTCGCTTTCAGAATAAGGAAGACCCGCAACAACATCTACGGGTATTTAGACATGCCTGTTATCTTATTGCCCATGACGATGCGTTGCTTTTACGCACGTTCCCTATGTCCCTTTCTGGCCCAGCCCTTGACTGGTATAGTTCTCTTGCCAGACACTCTATCTTTTCATTCATCCAACTTGCCCAACTATTTCTTGACCATTTCTCAATCAACATCACCAAACAAGTCTCGATCACAGACCTTTACTCCATCAGGCAATTTGACGATGAATCTATTGTCGACTTCGTCGCTCGTTGGAGAGGCCTGATCAACCAGCTCTCCTTCTCTTTGCCTCAACCCGAGCTCATTGAGCTCTTTTCTCGAGCATGTGCCAGACACATCTCTTCTACCTTGCGGATTCAGACATTTCGCACTTTTGACGAAGCTTTCATCATGGCTCGAAAGCTCGAACTCCGCGCCCTTGAAGAAGATAAGGTCAAATTGCGTCATACCAACGCGAAATCTACTGGCCATTCTTCTTCCAGACCTTCTTCTTCTACCAATTCTGAATCTAAAGGAGTGGCCAATACTGTGGTCGTTAGATCACCATCATCAACGTCAACTAATCAATCTCAACCTTCGACATCTCCAAGCATCACCAAACAATTCCAACAACGGTACATTCAGCGTTCTTACACTCCACTTGGAGAACCATACGCTTCCGTTTTGGAAAAACTTCTCAAGCAGGGGGTCCTCAATCTCCCTCCAATCCGACCACCTCAATTCGACCCTTCAAAAGCCCTCCCTACATGGTATAGGGAGGCCGACTTCTGTCCCTTTCATCGCATCCAAGGCCATGACATCGACAACTGCCGAACCTTCAAAAACATCGTCCAAGACATGCTCGACAAGGGGGATCTTATTTTAGATAACCCGAACGCCCCTCCTAACCAACATATCGACATCTTCAAACACCCATTCCCTAATCATCCACCTACTCAAAAAAACGTCCAGACTTCGACCAATGACCCTCAAGACCATGACATTCACACGGTTAGCACTATCTTGCCTCTTGTCCTTGACCAACCTCTTCCATTAAAGGATGAGGAACCTTCTTCTCCTATACTGGAGGACGCCTTGACCACATCAACGCCATTAAGCCCACCTCCATCCGAAGACCCTACCTTGCCTACTCCTCAACTACAAGTAGAAGGCACGACCATCCATGCCCTCTGCCCACTTGAGGAGCCACCCTCTCTTATTTCTTCTCCACCGAGAGAAGAACCAGTCTCTCCACCCGTTTCAACCGAGGAAGACCCAGTCACGGTTTCCTCCTGCCCTTTGCCTGAGATTGCTATATCTCGCGCACCTTCGTCCACATCTAAACCCAAACCCATATCTAACCTCGCCTCGCACAACGGTGGCCCTCGACTCAAACCAACGAAGACTACTAGACCACATCAGAGGATTCCTCCCCCACCTTCGTCATTACCCTCTATCTTGGGCCCGCATCCGTCCACTTTAATAGGAGTGCTTCCCACTCCCATCTTTTACCGAGGCACATCATCTCCATTACTCTCTCATCCCATCAGACATACTTCTCATCCAAACCTTCGACCTATATCTCCTCCGAACCCTCAACCAACGTCACCAATCCTCACTGCAATAAAACATCCAGACCCGTTAGCAGGTTCATATGCCTTGCTCTTACGGCAATTGTTGCAGTCCTCTCGCCTCGACCTCCCGCCTCTTAGACAATATCAATCTCTCAGACCTAAACCACCTTGGTTCGACCACACTTGCATTTGTGCGTATCATCGCACACCTGGACACGACACGGAGCATTGTCATGCCCTCAAGGTCGTCATTCACCAATGTTTGGAGAATGACACCTCCCTTTTCAACCACATCATCAACAGACCTTCAACACCGCCTCACTCATCAACTCTCGGATCAAGACCCTCTTGGTTCGACAACTCTACATTCTGCCACTATCATCACATTCCGGGACATGACACTGAGCGTTGTTGCGCTCTTAAAACTGTCATTCGTCAGCACCAGAAAAAGGACTCCCTTCTCACCAAGGATCCTCCTGACCACCTCTTCGACAAAACATCAACCACGACCCATGCCTCTCCAACCTCATCGCCTAAATCACGATCCCCACGCCAGACTGTGGTCCCTTTGCCGCCTTTGACCCCCTTATTCAACATTAACACCATCCATTTGACCACTAAACCTCAACCGACCTTAACCAATCTTTCAAACATTCTCCCTACCCGCTGGGGGAATTCATCCTTCATCCAAACCTCGACCAACTTTTCAACCCAGTCTCTACCACATATCACTTACTCATTTAATCACTCATCTCGACCAAGTGTCCATCGACCTAACCCCCGACCAATCATTCGACCAGTCTCAACCAAACTTCAACCAAATATCAATCAACCAGACCTCTCGACCAAACATTCAACCTTTTTCAACCAACCAACGACAATGTCAACCAACTTCACACCCATCAATCAACACCTGACCAATCTGGAAAGAGGCAAATTGGGGCAGGCTTGCTCCTAATTGACTCGGACCTCAACATACAAGCATGGCCCAGGGTCTTATTAGACCTTAAACCCCTTTCTGTCTTGCGTCTTCGACCATTCTTCTGCTAGTCGAGTACTCGTCTACTTGACACGTAACTTGAGCTCGTCCCTTGAGCACTCCTCGTCCTCTTAATCCTACTCCCTTTCAACCCTATTCCTCTTAACAAGTCCTCTACAACCCTTTTAGGATGCAGTGATGCTTTGTCCTAATAAAAAGGGGCGTCCTTGAACTTCTACAGTCCTGTCCGTGACTCTCATTTCTATCAAAATACAAGTCAAGATGTCAAAACATATCCATGGTCACTAAATCAAGTCAAAATCAAAAAGACAGACTGATCCCTCGAAGGACAGCTGTACTATCATTGCTGTATTACTAGACTGATCCCTTGAAGGACAGCTAGGCCAACTTATCAAACATATTTCAAACAAAAATATAGACCACTCCCTCGAAGGATGGCTATGACTACTCTGGCAATAAATAGCACTATTTTAGAAGCTTCCCGCATTGATCAGCTTCGTAACCTAACCATTACATCAAATGACATCTCTATGCAGGCTTCCCGCATCGATCAGTCTGCGCAAAAAAAAAAAAAAAAAAAAAACGAGTCACGGACATTGGCTTGTAGTTGTCTCAGGGTCTCCTATAAAAGGGGCAAGGTTATTCCTGCTCTTACACTGGGTTACCCTATCCTCCTCCTATCACCGGCTCAAGGGACTTCGAGCTCACTTTAATGTCAAAGTGATTCGATTACCGTTCTAACTCAACACTGGTCAACGACGTAATGCATGAACGGGGCTTTTGTTCTAACAACCCCTATCTATGCTTCCTTTTTGGTCCTTGTCAATGAAAGAGCGATTTACCTTTCACCTTTTCTCTACACTTTGGTCACGCTTTGGCCACGTCAATTGTCGACTCATCCTTAAACCAAGCTGACTTCAACATTTTTCAAACCAGCCTCGACACTTTCAACATGACATCAGGCATCATCCTTGTCCATTTCGCATAGTTTCTATGGACACCAATACACATGGAAACTATCGACCAGACCCAATTTATGTTAAGCATAAACCAATACTTGCTGAAGCATAAATAGACCCTTCATTCATTTTTAGCATACATCCATCGCGACTATGGAAACTTGCTAGGGATGAAAGACTCTCAACCAATTCTACAGAAGACACCATCTGTAGCATCTTTTTCTCCTCATCTTCCCCTCGTCATTTCGACACTCAACCAATCTCATCATCGACCATTTTGACCCTCTTTGTCTGAACTACATTGGTCTGAGGCCCTATGACCAGGGCTATGTAGGCAGCACTCAGATACCACATCTTCTGAGGTTAGCTCGACCACCCCCTTTTATTCGTCTCTATGATGGACAAACCTTCTCTTCTTTGACTCTTATCACGCCCAACTTCGTCACCTTTGACCAAGACCATTTTGACCAAGACCTTTGACCAAGACCAATCGTTTTCTTTGACCAAGACCAATCAATCCCTCTGACCCTCCCTCCCTTTTAGGGAGAACTACATCGGCTTGAGGCCCTGTCACTAGGGCTATGTAGGCAGCACTCAGTTGACATGGGATCTTCTGGGGATAGCTCGGCCGCATCCTTTCGTCCATCCATCCTCTTGACCAATGACCATTGGAGATCATGCCTATCTCCTTCGACCTCGACCACTTCCAAGCCGATGTTGCCTTGGTTGTTTTTGCGTGTATGCTATTCCACGGCTGGTTAGCAGAATTGTCCGCAGACTTTTTTTTGACCCTTCACAAGTGTAGGATCGTGAGCCAGTTGATCCCTACTACTTGTGGCTTTTTCGTGTTTCTGGGAGCACTTCCTGAGCCCTGGATACCTGGGACACGACGACCATTTGGAGCTTCAGCTTAGATTGAGTGACCCGATCAGCAGATGACTAAATGCTGGGGCCCGGTTACTTCAATTTTGGCACTCCTTGACCCTTGACATGCGACAATTTGACCTGACCCTCTCGTGAAGTGGACTACGCGCAATCACGACTATGGCAGCGTTTTCACTCACTCTCTTCTATCCATTTCTTTGTCAAATCGACACTCGATCTTCGGTTCCCTTCTCTCGACTATCACTTTGAGGGGGGAACACCTCATCCTTTTTCTGGGGCAACCAACTCCTGTTTTTGTCTTGCAGTTCGTCTAGAACAACCAACAAGACAAAAAGGGGCAAATGTAGACACCGCAAACGTGTCTGCACCTTGGTTCTCCCCCTTGGTCCTTTCTCCCTCCTAGTCCTCCTTGGTCCCTAACCCACCTAAGTCTTATTAATTGGAAATAAACATCTATTTTTAATTAAATAAGGCCCCCTTTCCACCCTACCCTTGCCACCTTGGATCCTCCCTTGAATCCCTCCACCTTCCCCCTAGCATTTATTAGGCCAAATCTCACCATTATATCCCCCCACGCCCATTTTGGCATCCTTGTGACCGTTCTGCCCATGACCCCTCGCCCGGCGGCGTGCAAGAATGGGCAGAGGCTATTTTTAGCCTATGTGCCCATCCTGCGACCGCCGATGTCGGCGACCCTTCGGCCGACATCGGCGAAACTGCCGGCGTCGGCAGCCTTCATTATCCCTTTCTGCATCCGTTGCAACCCCTGGACTCTTGAGCTCGCAAACAGACTTCTCTCGGTGCTTTGGCTTTCGTCTCTCCTCTGTCTTGACCTCGTGCAATAGCAGCAACAGGTGAAAAGGCCCTGGATCAGTATCTTCTCCTGGCAGCAACTCTTCCGTGGCTCCAGCAACATCTTCTCTCTTCATTCAGCAAGCTAAAGGTAAGCTAGTCTGGGTTTTTATTTCATTTCTTTAGTTTTTAATCATCTATCTTCTATTGTCTTCTGCTCCCTCTGTCCTCCCCCCCTGAGAGGCTGCAAAGCCTTCTCAGGCCCTGTCCTCTGTGAATCCTTCTCTTCCCTGTCCCTCTCTTTTTCCAATCACAGACAACTTTCTCATCCCTCTGCCAAAAAGACCTTGCATCAGGAACCCAACCCGAACCAGACCACTCCCCAATCCATCCAAACTTGTCCCCATTCAGTCTTAGACCCATCCACAGTCCAAAAAGCAACTCAGACCCGACTACAGGCCACAACCCCGACCGACGCCGGTCACTTCCCCAACCGACGTTGGCAGGATAGCCGACGCCGGCAGATCAGCTAACCGACGCCAGCGACATTTCTGACCTCGACGACTGTCTTCAGCCCAACAGCTCTTTCAGGTAATCATTTTGTTTTCTTCTTTCCTTTCTACTTTCTTTGTCACTTCTGTATTCTGACATTCTGTCTTTTATCAGTCACTTATCTCATCAAAACAGTGGGTTGACCTCCCTTAAGGAAGTTTTTACACTTCTGGGAACAAGCTTTTTGCTTGGCAACCCACTGCCTATCTATCTAACGTTTTTCTTGTCCAAGTTTCTTTCTTCTTTGCACGTGTCATTCCTCCACAGCCAAAGAGGAGTGCCCACAAGCGTCTGGATTTACGGTGCGCAATCTTTAGTCCAGGTACTTCCCAAGCCTTGTCCATTACTTTCTTTTAGTTTCTTTCTTTTAAGTCTGAAAAGCAATTTGAGGTAGAAACACCATGAGGCCTCTATTTCTCTCAATTTCTACTCATTTCTTAATTAAATAAGAAGTAAGATATTAGTAATAAGGGTGTGGTAGAATAACTTAGTTGTTTATGCATGCATGATCCAGATGAGTGTGAAGAGCTCCTCTTTATATTGGGAAGAATGGCCTATAGATAAGAAATCACTCATGCAAAGGGGTGGCTAGAAAGATAGTAAGCTAGATCTAAGAAGCATGAGCTTGTTAGGAAGTTATTAATCCACTCTTTGAAAGAGATAAAAAGGAAGTACTTACATCAAATAAAATAAAGAACTAAAATGAAATCCAAGAAACAATAGATGCTTGATAAAGAAAAATAAACTAAATATAGAAAAAGCGAGTCAATACTAGTGCTAAAGTAGATCAGGTCAGGTTCAGAACATAGGTGAGGTCTTTATGAATAGGCAGAGACATATAAAGTTATATTTGGTTAGGGGTAATGGGTTAGAAATAACTTGTTATTTCTTGCCACAGAGATTATCAGTGGTTGGGGTGATTGTCGATGGTTAAGTTGATCGTCAATTGTTGGGTAACCATCAGCAGTTGAGGTGACCATCAATGGTCAAGGTGACTATCGATGATTCCTATGGATTCTGAAGATGTTTAGAAAAGGAGTTATAGAATGGGTCAATGAATGGTCTAAGATCTAGCTAAGGTTTGAGGGTTAGGAAATGAGATGCAGAAAGGTCTAGTTTAGACAGGGAAGTTAGAAACCCGATATAAAAAAGCTTAGAACATGAAATGTACTTAGTTGTTTGATGGTTAATGGCTAATGGTTGATCTTTGAGCAATTTTGGAAGAGTAACAGTACTTTTCCTCAAGATCAATTTTGGCAAAAGTTCGGATCTTTAATGTAGTTACTAAATTATTGGAACGAAGACCTATTGGTTGATGGCTTAATCACTTGTGTGTAATAATGCTTTATTATGGATCCATATTCACCTCTTACTCCCCTCCTTTTATAGGCAAAGAAAGATGGAGAATAGAAGGTTCCATAGGAGGTTAGGTTATTGATTTTGATGCATCATAATTTGTTAGCACCAGGTAAGGTGAACATTTTAAATTGTGCTATGTTAGTTTATACATAGTTGGTCAGGCATTTGTTTAAGTGGTAAGGAAGTGACCTAACTGTCAATGGTCAAGGTGACCATTGGAAGTCTAGTTGACTATTGATGGTCGAGTGTCAAAGGTTAAGTGGGGTAAAAAAAGGTAAATTAGTGGTTTAGATAGCTAATTAGCTAACTTGACTTAGGGTCATGGTCAAAGGTTGGGTAATGGTTCAATCTAGGGGTGTTTCAACATTCAGAATTGTAGTGTGCAAAAATTTGGTGTCTTCATTTTGTCCCTTTTTATTATGTAGTTTGTGTTAGCAAGTTGTAAAATAAAACTGGATTATGGGTCAAAATTCGATTGCCTTGAGTATGGGAGTAGGTGTTCCCCCTCAAATTGGGAGTCGATGAGGTGAAACTAAAATTAATTCAAGGTTTGATGTGTCATTTATGATGAGTCATGAGGTTGATAACAATTGTGGTTGGGAATTTGAAGTGCAAACATGTGCACAAAATAGACTAAGTTGTGATAGCTAAGATCATACATAGACTAAGTTGCCATAGTTGGTAAAAATAATGTTAGTTCTAGAAGGATAAGTGACAAGTGGATGGAATTTAGGCATGGAAACTAAGAACACTTATAAATACAAGTCTTTTAGATAGGGTCAGCATTTTTATGGGTATCTGAGGTAAGAAGATATCTCATAAAAAACATAAATGTTTTGGTGTGCACGAGGTGGTTCAAATTCAAATGTTCAACATGGTAAGGTTGGTCGGTGTGGTCAAAAGGACCAAGGAAAGGTTATCATGAAATGTGCAATAGTTCAATCTGAATTGGTAATCATCGAGGTGGATGTGTCCTGATGGTTAGCTAGAGAAGGGTAATCTCTAATGGTTTAGGTGGGTGGGAGAAACATTGTCTCCAAGGCGGCACTGAGGTGTAGGTGCCTAAAATTCAAAAATAGATATCCTGACCATCGATGGTTAGGGGTCCTAAGATCGACCATTGGCAGTCACCTTGACCATCGATGGTTAGGGGGAAACCCTAAAAAGTTCAAAGGATAAAAAATGAAAAATAAAAAATCATTTTCACGTTTAGTTGTTGACTTCTTCAACTCCCATGCATTTGTGAGTTTTGCATTTGCTCAACATTATTAATGAAGTGGGGTCGAGGTGTTGGCTAGGTGATTGTTGATTAGTTGATTATTAGTGAGGTGGACCAGAGAATGCAGGGTAGATGAGGATGTGGCTGAGTGGCAAGAGTCAAGCTTCTTCCTTGATGATGGTTGAAGAATGAGGTAGGTACTACCTTTAATGTGATAGGTTAGGTTGATTTGGTAAGTTGATAGTTGAATTGTATTAGTTTGTTTATTGTTTATGTAGACACTAAAAATCCACATATTGCGATTCTAAATGTCCAAACACCCCTTAAACCACCCTAGGCCCCCCTCAGGACCAATATCACCTTTTAACCCCTAATCAACCTAGCTCATAGTCAGTTTAACTTAACTAGCTTAACCTTGCCTTTTAGTCCTTTTTACCCCTCAGCACTCAACCACTAATGGTTAGGGTAACCATCAATGGCCACCCTAATCATTGATGGTCAGGGTGCACCTCCCTAATAATTACCATGCAACCTACCCACTTTACTTTTCTAATTATAACTTGTCTAAATCATGTTGTGAGTTATTGCATGGATGAGTTAATTTTAGAAGGCCCAGTTCACGTGTTGTTACAACTCTCTCACTTTGCCTGTAAAAGAGAGGAGCTTGAAGGTGAAGATCCATTTAAAAACATCTAAAAACATCTATGAATCTATAGTTATTATCAAGATCTTTGTGTATCCAAGAGTTTCTTTCTTGCATGTCAATCACCATCAACAATCTTATCATAGAATTAGCTCATTGCCCTCTCCACCAAGCCTTCAGGCACTGTTACTCTACCAGAATCAAGCTAGATTCCACTAATAGATCGACTGCCTCAACTATCTACCGAATCAACTTCTGGTAAGATAAGTACTTATTTCTTAGCATTCATTTACTTTATTTAAATTTTGCAATCAACCCAGACCTTATCCACCTCTTAAAATCCATCTTTTAGATCTCATCAATTAGTAATTTATCAACCCAAATCTAGATATAGTAACCATTGATGGTTGACGCAATCATCGACAATCTGCCCAACCACTAATGGTCACCCTGACCACCGATGATCACCTTAACCACCAATGGTCACTATGGTATAAAAAACCAACAAGTTGATTCCATTTATTTACACCCAATTAAACCCAATTTTCTATATTCATGCCTGCTCATAGACCCCTTTTTGATTTTTTGAAGCATACCATGACCCTCTAACACCATTATTAATTAGTTTATTGCTATTTTAATCATTTATAGCATATTTATTAGCAATATTTCTTGTATTCAATTTCAATACCTTTTGGTTCATTAATGCAAGTACCTTTCTTTTTATTTATAAGCTTAATTATTTAAAATGTGTGGATTAACAGCCCCTAAGGAAACTCTTACTTCCAGGATCTAGTTATCGTTAGGCAATCCATCCAACTATTTATCTAATAAACAAAGTTTGCTTTAGTGTTTTCTTATCTGTAGGTCATCCTCCCAAGCCAAATAAGAGCTCTTCAAAATCTTCTAATTCAATGTGCACACTATCAATCAAGTTTTTCAACCATACCCGTACTTAGTTTCTCTTTTCCATAATAAACAAGAAGTTTATTGAAACATTTTGGCACACCCAGTGGGACCCTTGTGTATTTACTTGGGTTCTTGCTTTCTTTCACTCTCTCTATTGTTTGCTCATTAATGGAATCAAAATTTTCTTTTGGGCTTAAAATTAAGTGCATACATCGACTACTTGAAAGTTTTGTTCACATAGCTTAACTTAAAGGTAAAGTAATATATTATAGATTCACTTCTTATTATACACACCTAAACCAAACCACTTTCATCAATTAAACATCAAATATACATGAGACAAGTCCTGACTAGGATTTCATCACCTAGTGGTAACCTTACCCTTTCTCGGTGATCTCTAGTTGAGTATAATCTCTAAACATCAATATATTTTTGCTAAGCACTTGACACCCTTATCACTATGGTGTGTGAAGTGAGGGGGTAGGCCCTAATACCAATCCATGTATTAATTCTAATATAGATTCTTTTTTAGCACCTAAACACAATCTGAAACCAACCTTAGACTTCCTCTATAATACTCGATCTACAAACCAATTTCAGTCACATGCCTTCTTAAGGCATAAGCTAAAAGTGAGAATAATTAAAATTACAGGGCTTAACATCTCTCTTAGAATGTGATTTGATTTATTTGATCTTTTCTTGCCTTCTCTTTCTTTGAGTAGTGAGGTTGTTTATGCTTTCTATCTCCCCAATCTCACATGGTTCTCACTCCTAAGTAATGAAGAGACCTTGTGGAGCAAAACCCATCACCCAGCCAACCTGCCTCTTCCACCTCTTCATCTATGGACTATACCTTCTAACCAACAAACTCTCCTCACCTTTTGGGAAGTCTTACCTTCCCTTAAGAGGTTCCTCAAGGAGATGTAAATTTTACCATTTTCTTAGATAGCAACTCATAGCCTTGCAACATTATCTTACAACCACGTCTTACCATATCCTAGTTTCAACCCCTTATGTAGACCTACCTTATGGCATGCCTCTCCACCTCATGGGGAGTACCTAAATTTCCTTAGTTACTACACAAGCTTCTTTAGTAACCAATAACCCCTTTGAGATTATCATTGAAAACCAACCAACTCAAACTACCATTGCCCTTATACCTTCTACTCCTAACAACCACTCCTCCACTATAGTAGTGCTTGCCTCTAGCACTACCAACCTTCCTTTGGATACCTTTAATCCATTAAACACCACTTTGATTCAAATCCTTGTGGTGTCCATACCCTCTACCTTACCATTTATTAGTACAAGGGTCACCACCCTTCCATCGATCACCAACCCAACTACTGCTCCTATCCAAAAAAGACCTCTCAGATCAACCTTTGGCTACATCCCTAATCTACAAGGGCATATACCCACTACCCAACCACCTACCTCTACCTACTCTTATACATCTTCCACCCAACCATTGATGTTCACTTACTCATATGTGGTAGCCTCCCAACCTTCTACCCTCTATCCATATGTCTCTCAACCACTGTAGCAATATGCATCTTATAACCCTTCAGGTACACAACCCTAGGCTAACCTAATGAATATGCTTATGGACAATATGACCACCTTAGAGTCATCCATTTTGGGTGCTCACAACATCTTGTCCTATAACCAAATCTATAATGATCCTATCCATCCATTCATACCTATTAAGCCATATCCTCCCCAATTAGAACTTCTCAAGTTCTCTAAGTTTCAAAGTAAGGAGGATCCCCAATAGCACCTTAGGGCATTCAAGCATGCTTTCTGTCTCATCACTTATGATGATGCCCTTCTTCTTTACACCTTCTCTATGTCTCTAATCGGCTCAGCTTTAGATTGGTATAGTGCCTTACCCAAACATTTCATCTTCACCTTCACCCAACCGGCTCAAACCTTCTTGGATCACTTTTAGATCAATATCTCTAAGAAAGTGTCTATAACCGACCTCTACTCTATTTGGTATTTTGAGGATGAGTCCATTGTTAATTTTATGGCTCGTTGGAAGACCCTTATCAACCAACTATCCTTCTCCCTACCTCAACCTAAACTCATAGAACTCTTTGTTCAGGCATGTGCCAAACATATCTCTTCCACACTGTGTGTCCAAAGCTTCCAAACCTTTGATGAATCTTTCACCATGGAATGTAATTTGGATAATTGAGCCATTGATGAAGGAAATCTTAAGCTCAAAAATAAGAACTCAACCTATAAAACCAATGAGGCTTCTTCCTCCAAATCAAACAACCAACCTAATACCAATTCCAAAAACAAGGGAACCATGAATGTGTTTGTTCTAAAGGTTGTTATTCCATCTTATGTTAACCAATCTAATCCCTCTAGTTTCTCAAAGCAAAACCTGAGGAACCAAACCTAGAACAACCAGAAGTAATTCACTCCACTTAGAGAATCTGATGCTTCCATCTTGGAGAAGTTATTAAAATCCAATATCATTCAACTTCCTCCTATCAAACCACCCCAACAATTTGACTCCTCTCATCCCATACCTAATTGGTACAATAAGAATGATTTGTGTGCCTTTCATAGGGTGATAAGACATGATGTCAGTAGGTGTAACACTTTCAAGAGCCTTGTCCAATCCCTCATTGATAAGGGGGAGCTTACATTGGACAACCCCAATGCACCATAAAACCAAGCCTTTGATATATTATGGCAACCTTTTCCTAACCATGCTCCTACCAATAATGGTAGCAATAGCATTAAATGCTCACATGACACCCATACAGTTAACATGGTCCTTGACACACTTGTTGCTAAAGAACCTGTTGACCAATCCATTTATCTCTCACCCTCTCCACTTATTGAGATAGTGGACTTACCTTCCCTTCCTTTGGGTACCCAAGCTAAGGAAACACCATCTTCTCCCCCTCCACTTATTGAGGTAGTGGATCCACTAGTCACCCTTTTAACTGATATATCAAAACAACCATCCATCACTACCTCACCCTTACCTTTAGCTACCAAGCAAACCAATTACCCTTAAAAAACCATTCCCAAAGAGAAAATCCCTATGTCTACTCCTCCCACAAAGGAGATACCCATCCAAGCCTTGCATCATTTGATTGAGGAAGAGGATGAGGTTACCATCCCTGTGTCTCCACATAGGGGCCTATCTTTCAGGTCTACCATATAAGGAATTAAGCCAACCTACAAACCATTCTTTAGGCTATTATAGAAATTGGATTTTATCTCCAACTCAAACACGGATTGAACCACCTTCTAGCAGTAATTAGGTCTCCCCTATATTACCTAACTAGAGCCTCTAACCCTTTCTCAGTCAAACCAGCCTAAAACTTCCATTGACCAACCTCTTACCATATATACCCAAATAACCAAACCCCCTAACTAATCAACTAAAACCTCCACCAAACCAAACAACCCTCAACCACTCAAGCCAACCAAGACCCAAGTAGCCAAGCCCTCTCTTATCATCCCAACTAGGTCTACCAAGAATCTTGGTATCCTCCTACACCAAGCCTTAGTCACCCGTTTGTGAAAGTGGACCTCACCTCCTCAATCCCACCAACCAAACATCAGACAAAAACAATAAAAGAGATGAAATCACACAAAAGCTAGAAGGCTCAAATTTTGCCTCACTTAACCTTACTCTCCATTCTGGGGCCTCATCCCTCTACCTTGAGCAGGAGGTCAATCCTCTCTATCAAAACCCTACCACCTACCTTGGTTATGCCTTCATAGTTGTTCTCTGATATGCCTCTTTTCACCATGCCAACAATACCTAAGCTACCTACCTTATGATCTTCCACCTCTAGGTCATCAACCTCCTTTCCTAGACTAAAGCCATTAACCAAATGTACCACCCTACCCATGGCACCCATTACCAAACCTATTTCCAACAACCTCCTACCCCAACCACTAGAACAAAAACCACTAAACCTTTACCATCCCTAGCTGAATCCTATTCCACCATTCTCCATACGTTATTACAAACCTCTTGTTTAACCCTACCTCTTATCAGACCCTTTGACCCTCTGGCTTCAAAACATGCTTGATACAATGATCACCAAGTGTGTGCTTATCATAAGACACCAAGCCATGATACAAAGAACTGCAAAGCTCTCCAAACCATCATCCACTAGATTTATGATAAGGATGATCTATTAAAAGACAAACTTCTTATAAGCCCCACGCCTATCCAACCACCCACCATACCTACCCAACACTCACCTACTCCTCCACTCTCATCTTGAAGTGAAGATGAATTTGACCAATCCTCTAGCTCAACCTCTCCTTCTATCCATATTATCAACATGGTCACAAGAGCACAACAACAAGATAAGGGGAGGGCTAAGGTATCTATTCCTTGGACATACCCCTCTTCAAACTCTGAACCAACATTTACCCAACCATATTCATCTTCGACCAAAACCAAGGTGTCTATCTTAGGTGCCTCCCAATCTAACCCCTCAAAATCCATTAGGAGAGTTATCCTCAAATAACTTTATCAGACCCTATTGAAGATGCGATTGTATGAGTTAATCTCTACCTCTCCCCATCACCACCAAGCACTAATAAATGCTTTATAATCCATTGAGGTCTAGCCTGAAGACCCCCAACCTCTAGCTACCTTTGTCAATGCCCTTCAGATTTCCAACCTTGTCACCTTCAAGGATTTATAAATACCCTCCATCCAACTGAAGGACCCATATCTTCCTCTCTTTATCACTGCCTACATCAACCAAACCCACATTAAATGGGTCATGATAGATGGGTAAGCTAGCATTAACATCATCTCCTCTCATGCCTACAATCAATTCAACTTGTCAGATAATGTTACCTTGGGAACTATCATCCTTCATATCCGTGTGGGACCCTACACACTCCCCAAATTATTCTACATTGTAGAGGGTGAATTCCAATACAATGTCTTGTTAGGATGACCCTGGATTTGCTCTATGGGTTGTGTTTCCTCTACCCTCCACCATTGCATTACGTTTGAGCATGAAGGCCAAGTCATCACCATCCAAGCTGACCCAAGTCCTTTTTTGACCTACAACATGACCTACTACCCCAATTATGTCAACATACCCCCATCTAACACACCCTTAGTAGCTAAAACCCAACCCTCAACCACCAAAATGGATATCATACCCCCTGCCACTGACGAGGCATCAACTAGTTCCTCTATACCCTCACACCAAATCCCCACCATAAACCCTTTGTAATCCATGTTCTACTAACTTTCACTAGGGGAGTATCACCTTTTAGCACTCGACACTTTCCCTACTCCTCATGAGTAAGCGAAACTTACCAACCAGTCAGGATATGACCCCAATGTCAGAACTATCATTCCCTTTGGACCTCCCCACCATCAGACCTACTCTGTCTATGGGGGACTCAACAAATCCCTTAGTGCTCCTACCACCTCGATCATTCACCACCAGTTTCTCTTACCTAGATAAATCAAACTTTTCCAATACATACCTTCATCAGTGTGCTTGGAAAGGCTTTGGTCTTGGGAGATATGAACATGGCCCACATAAATTGGTCACCATCAAAACTAGGATGCCACAAAAGAAACATGGACTTGGTTTCATCTTGCCTAATAAAAAGAAAGCCAAGAAACCTAAAACACCTATCACCACCATTATTGAGGAAGATACCCCTTCCTCACTGACCTCACCTCCACTTCCATGTGAGGATGATGACATCATCCCACCTAACTTTTTTTCATCAACATGATCAGCCTCATACCCTTGAGTTATCAAAAGGAAGGGCCAATCATAATCATCCCTTTGACCCATCCTAAAATGATAGGAGAAGACTCTCCTACCATTAACATTGTGTAGTGTTAGGATGATGATTTTATTCTCACCTACCTTGGTACCCCAGATTCTTCAATCCATAAATCCCTTCCTATCGAGACTTTGAGCATGTTGAATGAATCCACCATAGATATCAACTTGGGTACTCCAGATAACCCTTGTATTGTCAAAATTGGCCAATCCTTGAATTTTGAGGAACTTTGGGACTTCCCCTCTTTCCTCTAAGATCATAGCATAACATTTGCTTGGTCTTATAGTGATATGCCTAGGATCAACCCCACCATTGCTACCCATAACATAATCACTCATCATGATGCCAAACCTGTCAAGAAAAATCTTTGATGTATGCATCCTCATAATGCCCTTCTCATTAAGGAAGAGCTTTAATGTCTTCTATCTGTCAACTTCATTTAACCTATTGACTACCCCCAATGGGTCTCAAATATTTTACCCATATCACTAAATCCATAGAGGGACTATAGATTTATGTGGACTTTCGTGACCTCAACCTCACATGCCCTAAAGATGACTTTCCTTTACCTAACATCGACCAGTTTATTGATCTTACAGTCAGCCACAAGATGTTATCTCTCATGGATGGATTCTTAGGTTATAATCAGATCTTAATCACCCCCAAAGATTAGCATAAAACTACCTTTATCAACCCTTAGGGGACCTTTTGCTATAGAGTCATGCCTTTTAGACTAAAGAACACTAGTGTAACCTACCAACATGTCATGACCTATATTTTTCATGACCTTATCCATAAGATCATAGAGTAATATTTGAATGACCTTCTTAGGAAATCCAAACTCTAAAAGGATCACTTGGTCATTCTTAAGACCATCTTTGAGTGACTTATCCACTATCATGTCCATTTTAACCCCAAGAAGTGCATTTTTGGGGTCTTGTCAGGAAAGATTTTTGGATTCATTGTCTCCCTCTATGAAATCAAAGTTAATCTTATCAAAATAAAAGCAATCCTAGACATGCTCCCTCCTACCAAACTTAAGTAACTTTGAAGCCTGCAGGGAAAGCTTCAGTCTATTCATCATTTTATCTCTTAGCTTTCAGACTGGTGCCAACCTTTCCACCACCTCCTGAAAAAAGATGTCTTTCAAGTGGAACATCAATTATCAAAAGGCCTTTGATTCACTCAAAGAGTGCCTTTTATCACCACCTGTCCTTACCCCTCATAAGGATACCGACCCTTCTACCTTTATATCTGTGCCATCAACCATTCCCTAGGGACAATGATGGTTCATCAGGATGAACACCATAGAGAGCAATCCATTTACTATATTAGTCGCACGCTTGTGGAATATGAGACTCAATATGCCCATACCATGAAAATTTACTTAGCTTTACTCTTTGTGGCCACCAAACTTTGCCACTACCTTCTTAACCATAAAACCTATGCCATAACTAACACCAACCCACTTAAGTACATGCACTCCAAGCCATATCAAAACTAGTGTATGGCCAAGTGGCTCATACTCTTATCAGATTTTGATCTTGAGTTCCTTCAGTAAAAATCAATTAAGTGGAAAATCATTACTGACCAATTGGCTAAAGTACCATTAGCAAACAATCAACCTCCTCCTATTGATTTCCCTGATGAGTCTATTACGACCGTATCTCAAGTGGATTTCACTTATCAAGTCACCATGTTCTTCGATGTATCAAAATGTCAACATGGTGGGGGAGTAGGTATCATCCTTATCCCCTTTGATGGTGAAACCCTTCCTTTATCTTTCAAGCTTGACTTTGAATGTACCAACAACATAGCTGAGTATGAAGCCCTAGTGATAAGCCTTCAAACTGTCTTATCCCTAGGAGTTAAAATAATCAATATCTTTAGTGACTCCCAACTTTTGGTCAATCAAATCAATGGCTCTTACCAGTGTAAAAATGATGTTTTACAATAGTACAAGTAACTAGTTGACAAACTCTTAGCATAATTTGAGCACTACCACATCCAATCAAACCCATGATCTACAAACAAGTTTGCCAACACCATGGCTTCCCTTGCCTTACAGATCCCATCTATACCCTTGGACTCTAAGTTGTCTGTCATTATCCACAAACTTACCCAACCTTCCTATTTCAAACTAGATTCTCCCACCATTTTTAATGTGGAGGAGACCCAACTTGACCTTTTGTATCAACAAACCTTTGACTATCTTCACCTTGGCATAGTTCCTTTTGGCCTTTCTAGAAAAGCTCAAAGAGCATTTATTCAGAGTACATCATGTTACACCATTGTGGGAGGAATTATTTATGTGGCTTTGATGGCCTCCTCTTTTGTTACCTACGTAGTCATGAAACCTCCCACGCTGTCAAGGAAATACACGATGGTATCTGTGGGGGACACTTTAGTGGCCTCACTATAGCTAAGTACATCCTTTGCCTTGGCTATTAATGACCTACCCTTAACCAATATTGCTATGAATATGCAAAAAAGTGTGTTAAGTATCAACAACAAGCTAATTTGCATCATGCACCTAGCCATAGCCTTTATGTTTTTACCATTTTTTGGTCCTTTCATAATGGGCTCTAGATCTTATTGGGGAAATTAATGCCCATTCCTCATAGCGGCACCATTATATTATCACCACAATCAAGTACTTTACCAAGTGGGTAGAGGCTATTCTTCTAGTCTCAACCAAAATGAAGAAGATAGTCAACTTTATCAACCATCACATCATCTATCGCTTTGGTGTTCCTCATAAAATTATCACCGACAATGGTAAATCCTTTAAAAACAAGCAAGTCCAGGGTCTATGTGACACATTTGGCATCAAGTTAAGTGTCTCTTCACCCTATCACATGTAAGAAAATGGACAGGTAGAAGCCTCTAACAAAACTCTTAATAACATGCTAACTAAAATGGTTAATGTATCTGGTCAAGATTGGCATTTACACATCCCCTTCACCTTATGGGCATATCACAATAGCATTAGAACCCCTACAAGCACTACCCCATTTTCTCTTGTGTTTGGATTAGAGGTTGTCTTACCTCTTTAAGTCCAAATCCCTTCTCTTTGAATATTTTTGCAAGAGTTTCTTTCATAGGATGATTATCATCAGCACCATTTAGCCTAGCTTTAGCTACTTGACAAGCATCACCTAGCAGCCATAACCCACCTCCATGTCTACCAAGAATGTATCAAACATGCCTATAAAAAGCACCTTAAAGTGTGAGAATTCAATATCAAATACCTCATCCTAAAGGAAAATCAACATGTCACTAATATGGAAAAAAGAAAGTGGGGCAAGTTTGTTTTCAATTGGCTTGGACCTTATATCATAACCCATAAGTATGGATTAGGGGGTTACTAGTTGTCATCACTCAAAGGCCACCTAGAACCTAAGCCCCTCAATGATTCACATCTATGCCTGTTCTTTTATTAAAAAGGATCGAGTCTACATTTTGTTTAACTTAAGCTCATCCTTTGTTATCCATACACATTCATCCCCCATATTTAGGGTATAATTGATTAAAAATAGATCATGTGATTATCTATCACCGACATATCCTAATCTTGAACAATGGGTACCATAATTCTACCTATGGCATGGTTCTCATTGTACATTCCACCCCTTTTTAGGATGGATCCCCATGATCATTGTCACCTAAACCTCTTTACACCTAACCAACCCTTTTATGCTCTTGGTTTTGCCTCCATGAAGGTGAAATGCTAAGTCAGTCTAAGCAAGTCTATGTCAAGCAAACTCAATGCTAAATAATAAAATTCCTATCATTAGTAATCACAGGTCGTTCCTAACATTTACAGACTGCTCCCTTGAAAGACAGCTATTGAAAACCTCTTTGAAATTGCCAAAATGAAAGGTGGACTACTCCCTCGAAGGATAACTATCAAAAGCATTTAAACAAAGCACATACACTTAGACCACTCCCTCAAAGGATGGTTGAGTAAGCATTTGTCAAAATCATAGCAATTTCTTGAAAGCTTCTTGCATCGATCGGCTTTCCATATACAACAATTAGCACAAAACCCATTATCATAATCAAAGCAAAAGTAAAATAATCTTGAAAGCCATAATTGGCTCTCAAGCAACACAATAAGGTGGAAATCTTAATCATCTTCCACAAGTAGACTTCTCGCATTGATCAGTCTACATAGCTTGGCATAGTCTTATTTATACTGACTCTCTAGACACCTATAGAAGTGGCATGTTAGTCTCACAAGAAGGTAACATTTTCACTTATCCCCCCTATATACAAGGTATTTTTGAGCTTACTTGACATTATGTGGTCAAGACACCTTTTTAGCCAACTGATGAGCGCTAATGTGAAGCATTCAAAGGGCTTGTGTTCATTAAGTCAATCCAACTATAGTTTTGTTTTAGTCCTTGTCGATGAAGAAGCATCATACCCTCTTCTTACCCTATCATGACTAGTTGATATTGTCATTATGGCATTTACATCTGGATTATATTCTCTATTTTCCCATCTAGTGTTATTAATTAAACTATCTCATGTATTTTATCATAAACATTAACACCAAAGAACCATAAGCATACCCATAACCATTTAAATTACTATGTCATACATGATAATCACATCCATAAGCAATAAAATCAATGTGAACATGTCTAAACATAATGAAATCCAAAATACCCATTAAAAACATTAACATATCATAACCATAACCATAACGACAACTATAACCATGACCAACATCATAAAGCAATAACATCCATTAACATTCAAACAATTAGCCATTTCTCCACCACATGTTTAAAGTTTACTAATATAGTATATACACCCTTAACATACCCCCTTTTTTTAACAAAACCAACCCAGTCTAACCAATTCATGAAGACAAATTTCTCCACCCACCTCGAATACCTCGTCACCTCATTTTTGGTCCATTTCAGCCTAACGAACATGCTTTTTGTGACACTTTGTGCCTATTCCCTTGATCGTAGTGACAACATTACCATGTTGACCACCTTTTGAATGTATGGCACCTTGTGCTTACCTGACCTGTTTGTATCTTTGGGAGTACTTCCTACCTTAGATACACATGACACTTGACCTATTTGTGTTTTCCATAGGAGCACTTCCTGCCTTGGATACCCATAAAAAACACTAACGTTATCTAGGAGACTAAGAGGTGTACCCAACCACCATACCTCACTGCAATCATGCAATATACTAGTCACTTGTCCCTTATCACTGACCTTTATTATTATCAACTAGGACAACCTTATCTTTGTGTGATCTTGACTATCACATATTTTGTCACACTTTGTGTGTATGTTTGTGCTTTAGTGCCCAACCTATCATCTACACTCGTGACTCACCACATACTACTTTTCAAACCTATACCTGATTATGTTCATCCTTATCACCTCTTGGTTTGAGGGGGAATGCCTCCTCCCATACTTGAGGCAATTAGAAGACCTTGGAATAACATCAGTTTTTGTTTTGCAACTTGTTCATTTAAAGATGCATAGCAAAAAAGGGCAAAATATAGACACCATGAATTTGCACACTATGATTTTGAATGTCAAAATACCCTCTAAATCACCCTAGGCCCTCCTCAAGACTAATATCACCTTCTAACACCTAATCAACCTAGCCCATAATTAGTTTAACTTAACTAGCTTAATCTTGCCTTTTAACCCTTTTTACCCCTTGGCACTCAACTACCAACGATCAGGGTAACCATCAATGATCACCATGACCATCGATGGTTAGGGTGCACCTCCCCAACAATTAGCATGCAACCTACCCACTTTAATTTTCTAATTATAACTTATCTAAATCCTTTTGTAATCTATTGCATGGATGAGTTAATTTTAGAAGGCCCAGTTCACATGTTGTTGCAACTATCTCGCTTTGCCTATAAAAGAGAGGAGCCTCAAGGTGAAGATTCATCTATAAACATCTAAAAGCATCTATGAATATGCAATTGATATCAAGAACTTTGTGTACCCAAGAGTTTCTTTCTTGTAGGTCAATCACCATTAGTAATATAGTAATTATATCAAAGAATCAACTTGCCACCCTCTCTATGAAGCCTTCAAGCACCGTTACTCTGCTGAAATCAAGCTAGATTCCACCAATAGATTGACTACCTCAACTATCTACATAATCAATTTCTAATAAGACAAGTACTTATTTCTTAGCATTCATTTACTTTATTTCCATTTCATAATCAATGTGGACCTTACCCACCTCTTATAATCCATCTTTTAGATCTCATTAATTAGCAATTTATCAACCTAGAACTAGACACGGTAACCATCGATAATTGACTCAACCACCGATGGTCTACCAACCATCAACATTCACCCTGATCATCAATAGTCACCTTAACCACTGATGATCATCCCAACTACCGACGGTCACTATGGTATTAAAAACTATCAAGTTGATTCCACCTATTTACACCCAATCAAACCCAATTTTCTATGTTCTCACCTACTCATAGGCCCCTTTTTGATTTTTTGAAGCATACCCTGACCCTCTAACACTAGTATTAATTAGTATATTGTTAATTTAATCATTTATAGAATATTGATTAGTGAGATTTCTTGTATTCAATTTCAATACCTTTGGGTTCATTGATTCAAGTACCTTTATTTATGTTTATAAGTTTAATTATTTAAAACATGTGGATTGACAGCGCCTAAGGAAACTCTTTCTTCTAGGATCTAGCTATCGCTAGGCAATCCACCTAACTATTTATCTAACAAAAAAGGTTTACTTTAGTGATTTTTTATCTTTAGGTCATCCTCCCAAGCCAAAGAGGAGCTCTTCACAATCTTTTAATTCAATGCATGCACTATCAATCAGGTTTTTCAACCACACCCATACTTAGTTTCTCTTTTCCATAATAAGTAAGAAATTCATTGAAATAGTTTGATAGGGTTTTAGGTTTGCCCTAGGTATTAGGTTAGGTCTATTATTTATTTATTGAATTTGTGGGTAAAATGGGAATATGAAAGTGTATTTGGGTTGGGGGTAGGGTAGATAGGAATGTTAGGATAATAAATTTGTCAAGTGTGAGTGGTTGAATGGATTATGGGGTGGGGTACACTTAGGTTTTCACCATTGACAGTCACACATAGTAACTATCAGTATCCATACTCAATCATCAATGGTCATCCCTAACCATCGATGATTGTATCTAATCATCAATGGTCAAGGACCGAGGATAAAAGGTTAGCTGACCATCAATGGTCGTAGTGACCATCGGTGGTCGATGAAAGGGTTAGGTTGTTTGGATAAAAGGTTAAGGCAAATGGAAAATCAATATGTTTATTACTAAGATTATGTTTGATAAAAGGTAAGGTTAGTGGATTTAAGGGTAAGATGTTATTGATGAAGGTTAGTGTTTTTAGCATTTAGTGTGTGGGTGATGTGGGTTTAGGATAGGTTTAGAGATATGATAATTTAGTTAAGATAGAAAACAAAAAATGTAAGTGTGTAGTAGGTAGGTGAAATGAGGTAAAACAAGGTCAAATCCATGGGTATAGTAGTTAAATAGAAAGCTAAGTGTGTTTTCTAATTATTTTTACAAGCATGAGATATGATCTAAATGCATGATTAGATCCCTCAAATCTTTGCAGAGATCTATCAGGGGATGATTGAGGATGAGTAAACACACATGGAGGAGGTTGGCCTCAATGCAATGAGGTACTTCCAGCACATGCTGTGAGATGAAATGATGATTATGGCCCTCATCAAGAGATGGGATCCAACCACAAACACATTCTTATTACTAATGAGAAAGATGACCATCCTACTAGAGGATGTACATAGAATTAATTGACTACCCATTCAGGGGGAGCCAATAAATCATATCGAGAGTGAGGAGAGAGATGATCATATAGAGCTCTTATATAGTGATGATCATATGTTTTTTAGATGGCATATAAATGGCTTCAGTTACAGACCTCTATATTAGAGAGCCAAAGATGATAGGCAGTTGATGATGATGATGATGATGGTAGTTTCCTATTTTACATTGCCAAATTCAAGTAGTGGGTAGTTTTCATACCTGTTGCTAGGTGTTTTGGTGGACATGTTGCTTGGGTGGATAGTTTTTTTGTGGGAACTAGTTTTACTAGTTCATATATACAAAGAGTTATGGGGGTTATAATCACATCAAAGATATGGGATCAGTGTGGGGTTAGTGCTTCATTACTGGGCTTATGAGCATATCAAGGTCCTAAGGTCAATGGGGTTGCCATGGGAGGGGTATGTCTAGATGGACTTTAGGGTGGGCTTCATGTGGTGGAAGGGTGACTATGCACTCAGAGGAGTTGGAGGAGGTGTAAGGGATATTGATTGGTTCAAGGAGGCATTAGAGGCCCTAGTAGTTAGGCATGTGGTTTGTTGGCCATATGTGGGCTTTCCAAGGTGGGCCCACTGCACTTGGCATATTTTGTCATTACAAAGCTAGAAGTGGATTTATAAGAGGAGAGAGGGTGAGACTAAGATCATCTTATTTGATAGAGTTCACAAGTAATTACCAATCATAGCAAAGATTGACGACATCAATTTTTTTGATGGGTACACAACATGGTATCAATCCATTTATGTAGTTGTAGATTTTGGGTGGTATGATGGGGGTGGTAGCCAATGGATGTGGACCCAATTGGTGGGGGTCCATAGGTACAAGTACAGGGAGGTGGCCCTAATGGATAGGCAAGACCAGCACTAGTCGCTACACAGGCACAGATCATAGCATTACAAGGATAGGTGGCCACATTACAGGGCTAAATTATGACATTATAGGGTCAATTTATGACTATGACAGGGGAGAGGGACCAAGATAGGACTTCACTAGGCTTGGTGACCTAAGAGAGGGACACCTTGAGATAGAGAGGAAGAGTAGCTACAGTACCAATGAGACCATCAAGCAGTATCCCTATGGCATGGTACTTGGCCACAGTTGAGGAGTTGTGATATTATAAGGCCATAGTTTTTACATAATATCTACAGGAGCCTCGATGGGGTGAGTATAAAGCTAGCTTGGAAAGTGGTGTAGGGATGACAACCCCAAGTCAGTGGGTTGCTTTAGTGAGTTGGTAGGTAGGCACCTCAAGAGGGTAGGCACCAGATGGTGGTGGTAGTGCAAGAGGGGCTAGTGGTAGTGGTGCCCTAGGGACATAGTATACGATATGATATGTATAGATGTAGATGATTTTGATATCGGCCTATGAGCTGATGTAGCGAGATATATATTTTTAAGAGAAAGAGAGATGCACATGATTATATGTACTATTTTATGTTGATCAAACATGATGTATATGAAATCTTGATGATATATAGATGTGATTTTATGATTCATGGTTCATGGTTTTAGTTTTGATGTTTATGGTTATCATGATTTTGCTTGTGAGATGCGGACTCATTAGCTTAGGCATGTGTTGATTATGGATGATGTGGTCTTTTATTTTTATATATGGTTATGATGTGATTTATGGCTCCCTATATGGTTATGATGTTTATGGTGTTTTAATTATGATGATTTTGATAAATGGTTATGACCATGGTTATGGTTTATGATTATAGATGTGATGTGGTTCATGATGCTTATGATTATAGATGGTTTGATTATGGTTATTGAAGTGGTTTATGATGTTATAATTATGTGATGGTATGATGTTAATTAAGGTAGTTATGATCATGGATATGATGATATGATTATGGTTATATATGGTTATGATGTTATGTTATATGATGTGATTTTTGAGTAGGGATAGGATGATACTCATGCTTATAGATATGTGATGTGATTTATTTTGTTTAATGATAGCACATAAAGTAAGTTAGATAACAAAATAGATGTGGGGAAAGAGAAAAGATGAGACATATGTCTAAGTGAATACATGAACCAACTATGAGAAGATAATAAAAAGGCATGATGTTCCTTCATTGGTAAGGACTAAACAAAATTGAATTTAGATTGGCCTAATGAACATAAGCCCTTCGAATGCTTTGCATTAGCATGCGTTGGTTGATAAAAAGGTGCCTTTATCACATTGTGTCAAGTAAGCTCAAAGTCCCTTGATTTGTAGATGGTACAAAGGGGAGATGGGTGGTAGGTGAAATGAAGGGGAAATGGGTGATAGGTAAGGTAACCTTATGTGCGTTAGTTTTCCCCTTCTATAGGTGACCTAAAAATCATAATAGATAAATCCATATCATATGCAAGGTGTAGACTAATCGATACATAAAGTCTACTAATGTTATATGTGAAAATTGATTGCAGCTTTCTTGGGATAACTTGTTTTTATTTTGATATAAGGTCATTTCTTACTTTGGTTTTGATAGGTTTATGAATCTAAATGATGTGGGAAGCTTCAAATGATTACTTTTGACAAAATTGACTTAGCCATCCTTCTATAGGTGACCTAAGGAACCATAATAGACAAGTCCATATTTTTAATGCAATGTGTAGATTGATCAATGAAATAAGTCTACTGGTGTTATATATGAAAGCTAATTGCATCTTTGTCAAGATATCTTGTTTTAAGTTTGATATAGGGTCTTTTATTGTTTGGTTTTGATAGGTTTGTGAAGCTAATCAATACGGGAAGCTTCAAATGATTACTTTTGACAAAATTGACTTAGACATCCTTCAAAGGAGTGGTCCAAGTTTGGGTCTATTCATTTTGGTAGTTATCCTTCAAGGGAGCAGTCTGCGTGCTAGAGATATTTGATCCAAGTGATATTTTGGTATCCCAAATTATTTTGATGTTAGGTTAGACATAGACAAGTCTATTTAGGCTTAGAATTTTACCTTTATAAGGGCAAAACCTATAGCACAAGGGGTTAATGATAGGTGAAAGGGGTGGTATTGAGAGATGATGACCATGGGATTCTATCTAATTAGGGATGAAAAGTATCTATGAGAACCATGCCATAGGTAAAGTTGTGGTACCCATATTTATGATTAAGCCATGACTGTGATGGTTAATCACATGGTTCTGTGTTATAATCAGTTGTCCTCAAAGGGATCGGATGAGGGTGAAAATCTTGTAAATCAAGGGGTGATCTTAAGTTAGATAAAAAATGAGTATGATCCTTCTTTAACAAAATAAAGGATGCAGATGCGAAGTATTAAGAGGCTCAAGTTCTCTTTTACCTTCGAGAGAGGACAAATGGTAAGCTCCTAATCCATACTTGTGGGTTATGATGTAGGGCCCAAGCTAATTGAAAGCAAACTTGCCTTACTATTCTCTAGATTGGTCACATGTTGATTTTCCCTTAAGATGAGGTCTTTAATGTTGAATTCTCATTCTTTGAGGTATTTTTTGTGGGTGTGCTTGATTTGTTCTTGATAGACATGAAAGTGGTTAAGCACTACAAAGCGATGTTCGTCAAGTAGCTCAAGTCATACTAGATGCTCTTAATGATAGTCGCTCTTAGAAATGATGTCTTGCAAAGATATGCAAAGAGAGGGAATCTAGATGTTGAGAGGTAAAATTGCCTCTGCTTTGAAGACCAGAGAGAAAGGGGTAACACCTGTAGAGTTTCAAATGCTAGTGAATAGGCCCATAAAATGAAAGGGATGTGAAAGTGCCAATCTTGACTAGAAGCATTGACTACTTTGGTTAACATCTTATTGAGGGTTTTGTTAGAGGAATCCACCTATCCATTTACTTATGGATGGTAAGGCAAGGAAAAGATTAATTTGATGCCAAATGCATCACAAAGACCTTGAACTCGTTTATTTTTGAAAGATTTTCCATTATCAGTGATGATCTTATGGGGAACACTAAAATGATAGATGATTAATGAAGTTAACTATCTTGTCAGCTTTGGTCGGGATAAGAGGAATAGCCTCCACCCACTTGGTGAAATACTTAGTGGTGGTGATGATGGAGTGGTGCCACTGTGAGGAATGACGATTGATTTCTCCAATAAGGTCTAGTCCCCATTGTGAGAATGGACAAAAGTCCTTAGATACTTGAAGGGTTAAAATACCTTGGATACTTGAAGGTCATGGGCTGACGCATGATGAAAATTAGTGTGTTATTGACACTTGACACACTTCTTGACATAATCATAATAGTCATGGTTGAGGGTGGACCAATAGTAGCCAAGATGAAGGATATGTTTAGCAACAACTAAACCACTAAAGTTTCCCCCACAAATTTTATCATGCATTTCCTTGATAGCATAGGAAGCTTCATGACTATGAAGGCAATAGAGAAGGATGCTATCAAAATCACATTTAAAAAGGATTCCCCTAGTATGTTATAATGAGAGGTACTCTGAATAAAAGCTCTTTGGGCATTCCTAGAGAGGTTAGGATGAATGATGTTGAGGTTGAGGTAGTTAAAGGTTTGTTGATACCAAATGTCTGATGGAGATTCTTCCACATTACATATGGTAGGGAGGTCAAATTGGATATAAGATGGTGTGATAAAATGATGAATGGTGACAAAAATCTTGGAGTTGGGAGGTTAAGATGGGATCTGGGAAGCAAGAGAAGCCATTGTATCCAAGAATTTGTTGGTAGATCATAGAATAGATTGGATAAGGTAATGATCAAATGATGTTAGGAGTACATCTAATAGTTGTTTTTACTTTTGCAAGACATCATTCTTACATTGGTAGGAGCCATTGACTTGGTTGACCATAAGTTGGGAATCACCAAAGACACTGATCATCTTGACTCCTAAGGCTAGAGTAGTTTGAAGACTAATCACTAGGGCTTCATACTCAAACATGTTGTTGGTACACTCAAATTCAATGTGAAAGAGAGGGGAAGAGATTTTCCATCGAGGGGAATGAGAATAACTCTGACACCCCCACCATGTTATCATTTTGATCCATCAATGAACATGGTCATTTGGTAGGTGATTTCCTCTTGAGAAAAAGTCACAATAGACTCATTGAGAAACACAAAAGGAAGTAGTTGGTTGTCTAAAAAAGAAGCTTCAGCCAATTGGTCAGCAATGACTTATTATTTAATTGACTTATGCTAGAGGAACTCAAGGTCAAACTTAGCTAGGAGCATGAACCACTTAGCCATATGTTGGTTTTGGTATGGTTTAGGGTTCATGTATTTGAGTGGATTGGTGTTAGTGATGATGAAGGTTTTGTGATTGAGGAGGTAATGATAAAGTTTGGTAGCAAAAAAGACTAAAACAAGTCAAATTTTCTTAGTATGGATGTATCGAGCTCATACTTTATAAGTGTGTGGCTTATATAGTAGACAGCTTGCTCTTTATTTTGTTCATCATGGTGAGCGAGCATTGCCCCTAAGGAATGGTCAGTGGTGGATATATAAAGGTAGAAGGGTTGGTCCTCTTTAGGTGGGATTAGAATGGGTGGAGAAAGAAGGTACTCTTTGAGTGAATCAAAGGATTGTTGGTAGTCTTTAGTCCACTTAAAAGATGCATCTTTCTTGAGAATATGGTGAAAAGGTTGACATATGTCTAATAACTGAGAGATGAAGTGATAGATGGATTAGAGTTTCCTCTATAGGCTATGGATTTAATTAAGGTGGGTTAGAGGTGTTATTTAAAATAATACTCTGACTTTGGCATGGTCTACTTCGATTCCTCGAAGAGAGACGATCAAGCCAAGAAGCTTTCTAGATAAGACCCCAAAAATGCATTTCTTGGGATTGAGTCAAACATGGAAGTGGATTAGGAAATTGAAGATAATTTTAAGACATCTAGATAATCCTTGTGATATTTGGATTTCTCAAGGAGACCATCTACAAAGTCCTTTACAATTTTTTGGATGAGATCATGGAAGATGTAGGTCATGACACTCTAGTAGGTTGCTTCAGCATTCTTCAAACCAAATGGCATGACCCTATAGCAAAAGGTTCCCCAAGGGGTGATGAAAGAAGTCTTATGTTAATCTTTGGTGGCAATCAAGATCTGATTATACCTTGATAAACCATCTATGAGAGAAAACATCTTATGGCCAACTATAATATCAACAAGTTGGTCGATGTTAGGCAAAGGGAAGTCATCATTTAGACAAGCAAGGTTGAGGTCGTAAAAGTCAATACAAAGGTAAAGTCCCCTTATGGGTTTGGTAATAGGGACGATGTTGGAAACCCATTGGGGATAGTCAATGGGTTGAATTAAATTGATATATTAGACGTGTTGAAGCTCTTCTTTGACTAGAAGGGTGATATGAGGGTGCATCTTGCGAAGCTTTTGCCTAACTAGATTAGCATCGAGATGGATGAAAATGTTGTGGAGAGATATAGAAGGGTTGATCTTGGTCATATCTTGATAAGACCAAGCAAATGTTATACTTTGGTCATAAAAGAAGGAAGGGTAATCCTATTGCTTCGAGGAATCTAAGGATTGACCAATCTTTATAATGTGAGGGTTATCATGAGTACCCAAGTTGACATTGATAGTGGATTCGTTCAACATGATTTAGTTCTTAGGAGGAAGGGATTTGTGGATAGAAGAGTCCCCCACACCAAGATAAGTGAGAATGGAATCATAATCCTAATATTGGATGGTGTTGATGGTAGGAGAATCATTTTCTACCATTTCAGGATGAATCAGAGGAAAGGTTTTAGTTTGATCATTCTTTTGATATGTCAGGGGGCCCAAACTAACAATATTGACTAAACAAAAGTTAGTAATAATGATTTCAAAATCCTTAGACTTTGAAATAGGTGGGGTTGGTGAGGATGGTATGTCTTCCTTATTGGTGGTGATGGGTTTGGGTGAATCAGTGGGTTCTTCAGGTGGTACGAACCCAAGGCCAAATAGATCATGAGGTTTTTGGGCTTTGATCTAAGGTAACTCATGGGGTCCATGTTTATAATGATCAAGTCCAAATCCTTTTCAGGCACATCTATGAAGGTATAATTTGGCAAATGTCAGTTTGTCTAAATAGGAGAAATCAGAGGTGAATGGTCAAATAGAAGAGATGGTGGAGGAAGCAGGAAGCAAATGATCAAATCCCCCATAGATGAAGTTGGTTTAGTGATTAGGGAGCCTAAAAAGAATGATGGTTCTGATATTAGGATCATGGTCAAGGTTCCCATACTCTTGAGGAGAAGGTAAGGCATCTAAGGCCAAAAGATGATACTCTCCCAGTGAGAGACATTGGAATGCAGGTTCCAAGGGGTCCTTTATGGGGATCTAAGAAGAAGGGATAGACGTTCCAGTTGAAGCTTCATCGATGGTAGGGGTGGAGTTGTTATTGGTCAGTGGTAAGGTGGTGTTGTTGTTGGTTGGTGGTGAGGTGGATAAGTGAGGAATAAGAACATAGTTGGGTCAGTATGTCATGTTGAAAGATGTGAAAGGATTGGGGTCAATTTGTATGGTGATGACTTGACCCTCATGTTCAAACTTGACACATCGATGCAAGGTGAAAAGGACACAACTCATGGTTCATATCCAAGGGTGTCCAAGTAAGATGTTGTATTAAAACTCACCTTCTATAATGTAGAATATCTATAGAAGTATGTGAGGTCCCAAGCAAATGTGGAGGATGACTTTTCCCAAGGTTGTGGCCATAGTATCATTAAAAGAACATAAGATCATTGAGGTTTATAACATGATATTCTTTGGTAGCTAAAGTTAGTCATAAGCATGAGAGAAGATAATATTAATATTAGCTCCCCCATCAATCATCACCCTTTTGATGTGGGTTTGATTGATGTATGTAGTGATGAAGAGGGGAGGATCATGATCTTCAAAATGATAGAAGGTATCTCTAAATCCTTAAACGTGAGAAGGGTAAAAAGTTGAAGGGTTCCAACAAAGGCTGGAAGAGGTTGAGGATCTTTGGGTTGGACCTCTATAGATTGTAGGGCTTTTATCAGTTCTTGGTGGTGATGGGATGAGGTGTTGATTAGTTTGTATAGGCTCATCTTCATTGGTGTCTGGTGAAGCTATTTTAGAACTACTCATTGGATAGATTTAGAAGGGTTAGAGGTAAGAGCATCCAAAATGGATATTTTGGGTTTTGGTGAAGGTGGTGTTTGAGTTTGGTTGAAAGGTTGAGGGGTGGAAGGATATGTCCATGGAATGGACACTTTGGCCTTTCCCTTATCCTTTTACTAGGCTTGAGATTAGGTAACCATATGGATAGTCTGGATGAGGGAAGGTGTTGGGCTAGAAGGTTGCTTCAATTCCTTCTCACTCTCGAGTGAGAGTGTGGGAGTGGATGTTTGTTAGATAAGTTTGTTTGGTGATTAGGTTGGTAATGGGCTTAAGAGAGGTTCATTTGATAATAGATCATCCCCATCCCATAATTTATGGACAAGTGCTTAGAGAGATTTTTAGTTCTCCATGTCGTGCCCTGGTATCCTATGGTATGAGTAGATTAAAATACCATTTAACAAAGATGGTTTAGGTTTTGAAGGGTCAAAGGGTCTGATAGGTGGTAGGATTAAGGAAGAAGTTTGTAATAACCTTTATAAAATGGTAGAATAAGATTCGATCAAAGGTGTTGAGGGTGATTGGTTTTTGGTATGTTGGTTAGATTAGGGTTGTTTGGTGTTGGATGGTTTCGAGGTGGAGGTTTTAAAGGTGAAAGATTTGAGGTGGATGATTGAGATGATGAAGGTTTGGAGATAGGTGGGAAGGTGGAGGTAGACATCTTGGTTAAAAATGATAGGGAGGTTGATATTTTGGAAGGGGTAGGTAAAGGTGGAATGAAAGGAGGAAGTTTAGTTTGGGTAGTTTTGGGAGGATTGACCTTCTTGGTAGAAGAATGAGCTCCTAGGATGGAAGAATGATGAGGTACCAAAAATGGAAGGTAAGAGAGAAGGGGGTGTCATGGTATTAGTTCTAGGTGGAAGTTTGGGTGGTTCCACCTTCTTAGTTGGTTTGGTTCAAGTTTTCTTTGATGGTCTAAATGGGGTTAAGTCCAACTTCAAAGATGGGTGGGTAAGGCTATGAGTAGGAAGCACCCTTAGGCTCTTGGTAGGTTTGGTAAAAGAGGCGTAAGGTGATTTGGCAATTTTGGATGGAGATGGTTTAAATAGTTATTTTATGGTTATGGAGGGATAGATGCTTGATGAAAGGATTGAGTTGATGATAGGTTTAAAGGTGGATGAAAGTGACGTTAAGGGTTCATGTTTATTCTGATAAGGGAGCCCAAGATGGTGCCAAAAGGTGGCTTGATCCAAATTGGGTTGAGAGGAGAATTCTAGGCTTTGAACTAGTCTAGAAAAGGGTTTGTAAATTGGTTTAATTCCTTGGGCATCCAATTTAAAGATTAGGCCCATAGGTTGAGGTAAGGGAATGGTTTCTTCACCTTTGTCCTTGGTGAAAGATTCTAAGATTTGGGAAGATGTTTTCTCCATGGGGGGAGTAGGTAAATGGATCTCTCCTTGTGGAATGGCTTCCAAAGAGAGAGTAGGTAATTCCATGAAGGGGGAGGAAGGTATGATGGCAATGGTTGTCTCCTTTGGTATTTATATCAAAAGAAAGGTAGGTAGGTCAGTTGTCTCAACAAGTGAAAGAGAAGGGATGGTTGTTCCCTTTGTTTGGGTATCCAAAGGAATAGAGGGTGATTCCATCACTTCAATAAGTGAAGTGGTGGATGAGGTGGTTGAGGCAATGGTTTCCTTAATGATAGGTTCACCGATAATAACATTGATTATATGGACCTCACAAACATGAGATAATTTTGGTTTATTGTCATCATGGTTGGTGGAAGGGGCATGGTTGGGAAAAGGGTGTCAAAATATGTTAAGTTACTAATTTGGGGGTGCATTGAGATTGTTTAATGTAATTTATCCTTTATCAATCAAGTTTTGGACAATGGTTTTAAAAGTGTTTCACCTACTAATGTCATGTCCAATGACATGGTGGAAAACACATAGATCATTCTTCTTGTACCAACTAGGCACAGGGTGAGAAGCATCAAATTGTAGAGGAGGTTTGATAGGTGGAAGTTTTATGATGTTGGGTTTGAGCAACTTGTCCAAAACTGAAGCATATGACTCTCCTAACGAAGTGTATTATTTTGGGGGAACCCAGTTTTTATTTTAGGTTTGTTAATTGGAGGTGTTAGAGGAGTTGGTTTGATTGGGTTGGTTAACAACTAGAGGTGGGATTATTTTGAGGATAACCATGTTTATGGCTATCTTTAGTTTGGTGTTGGGGTAGTTGGATTGGTTGGTGGTTTTAGGAAGGGTCATTGGATTTGAAGCTAAAATTCTTGTTTCTTAGCTTCAAATTCCCCTTGTCAATGGCTCTAATTTCTAGTTTGCATGCCATGGTGAAAGCCTCATCAAAAATTTTAAAGGTTTAAACTTGTAGAGTAGGGGCAATGTGTTTGGCACAAGCCCAAGAGAAAATTTCAATCAGCTCGGGTTAAGGTTGAGAGGATGTCACATATTGGTCTATGGTCATTGAGGGTTGGGATGATGCCACATAATGGTTAATGGGCATAGAAGATTGGGTAGAAGGTGTAGTTATGTTTCCTTGTGGTTTGAGAATATAGCGTGGGTAGGGTGTCATAGGTATTTGTTGAGGGATTGATATGGGTTGAGTTGGAGGTATGATTGAAGTGGTAGGTTGGGAAATTGATGTGGATTGGGTTTGAGGTGTGGATTGGGGGTGAGTGGTAACTCTAGTACTGATAGGTGGAAGGGTAAAAGGTATAGAAAGCACCACATTTTGAAGTGGGGTAGAGATCGGTGGGTTGGTAGTGATAAGGGGAATAGTAGAAGATATCCCCAAAGTGGGTGAAGTATGGATAGCAATAGATGAGGTTATCCCTATGTTGGAGGTATTGGCTGGTGTAGGGGGTGTTTGGTTATTGGTTGGGATGTTTGATTGAGTATAGATAGAGGTAATAGATCAGATATTGGTGGAATAATATGCTTGGGTGACCATAGGTTGGGTGGAGATAGTGCCAATCATAAGATGGGGTGGCATCTTATAAGGTGGATCTATAGGAGTAACCGAAGCAGTAGGGGTGCAGTGAGATAAAGTGTTGAGGTAATGTTGAAGGGGCACAGGGTTGTTATTGAGGAAGGTATCAAAATTTGCATCACCTCTAACAACTATCCAAGGCATGATAGGAGGGGGAGAATGATGGGGATAACCCTCAACATCCAAAGTGTACTCCACAAAGGAAGAAGAGGAAGGTGGTTATTGGTTGGTTTGATTCCTCAACTATTGTCTAGTAAAGACCATGTGAGAAATAGAAAGGAATAAAGGAAAGCTCACAACTCAAACACTAAGCAAGCAAAAGGAAAAGATCTCAAGGCAATCAAAACATACACTAGAGTGCATTATAAAAACTTAGGATTCTTTTTATATCACTTTTGGCTTATGCCTTAGAAAGTGTGAAAAAGAACTTTGGTTTATAGATCAGGTACTAGAAAAGAAGTCTAAGGTTGGTTTCAAGTGTTAAAGGTTCTCAAAAAAATTGTATTGAAATTTAGTATGTGGTTTGATATTGGCGCCTACCCCCTTACTTCACACACCGTAATAATAAGGATGTCAGGTGCTTAGCCAAGATATATCAAATTTTAAATTTTACACTCAACCAGAGAGTTGAGTTTTGGTTTCTCTTCTTGATAATGACCTCCTAGTCAGGCCTTATGTCAATTGTTTTAATATGTTGATTGATTATGTGGTTTCGTAAAGTGTGTGATAACAAGAGTGAAACTATGATTGATTACTTTGCTTTTAAGTTAACTAGATCAACTAAAAACATGCAAGCAATCAATGTATGCAAGGTTTATTTTATACCCAAAAGAAATTTTCAATTTTATTGTATGATCATAGAATAAAGGAAGAAAAGGGCACCTAGATTCTACTAGGTCCCACCAATCATGCCAAAATGTTTCTCTCAATTTCTACTTATTTCTTAATTAAATAAGTAAGAAACTAGTAATAAGATGTGATAGAAGAACTTGGTTATTTATGTATGCATGATCTAGATGAGTGTGAAGAGATCCTCTTTGTCTTGGGAAGAATGACCTGTAGATAAGAAAGCACTCATGCAAATGGGTGGTTTGAAAGATAGTAACGAGGACTGTCTAGTGTAAGCTAGATGCAAGAAGCATGAGCTTGCTAGGAGGTCATCAATCCACTCTTTGATAATAGTTAATTTGAAAGAGATAAAAAGAAAGAACTTACATCAAATAATAGAAAGAACTAAAATGAAATACAAGAAAAAATAGGTGTTTGATAAGTAAAAATAAACTAAATATAGCAAAAATAGTCAATGCTAGTGCTAAAGTAGGTCAGGTCAGGTTTAAAAAAGAGGTGAGGTCTTTATGAATAAGAAGGAACACAAAAATTAACATTTGGTTGGGGGTAAGGGGTTGGAAATAACTTGTTATTTCTCACCACAGTGACTGTTGGTGGTTGGGGTGATCATCGATGGTTGAGCTGACCGTTAGCGATTGGGTAACCATCAACAGTTGAGGTGACCGTTGATGGTCAGGGTGATCATTGATGGTTCCTATGGATTCTAAAGATGTTTAGAAAATGAGTTGCAAAATGGGTCAGTGAATGGTCTGGGATCTGACTAAGGTCCAAGGGTTAGGATATGAGATGTAGAAAGGTCTGGTTTAGACAGGGAAGTCATAAACCCAATATAACAAATCTTAGAACAAGAAATGTACTTTGTTGGTTGCTTGATGGTTGATGGCTAATCCTAAAATAATTTTGGTAGAGTAATAGTACTTTACCTCAAGATCAATTTTGGTAGAGGTTCGAATCTTTGTTACAGTTGTTGAATTTCTAGAAGGAAGACCTCTTGGTTGATGGCTTGATCACCTATGTGCAAGAATCCATGATTATGGATCCCTATTCACCTCCTACTCCCCTCCTTTTATAGGCAAAAAAATATGGAGGATAGAAGGTTACATAGGAGGTTAGGCTAATGATTTTGATGCATCATGATGTGTTAGCATAGAGTAAGGTGAACATATTAAATTATGTCATGTTAGCTTGTACACAATTAGTAAGGTGTTGGTTCAAGTAGCAGGGAAGGGACCTGATCATCGATAATTGAGTATTGAAGGCTAAGTGGGGTAAAAAGAGGTAAGTGAGTTGGTTAGCTAATTAGCTAACTTGACTCAGGGTCATGGTCAAGGGTTGGGTAATGGTCCAATCTAGGGGCGTTTTGACATTCAGAACTGTAGTGTATAGAATTTTGGTGTTTGTAGTCTCTTTGTGTGATAAGGGTATGCATATCTTGATATGTCATCGACAAAATGGCATTAGGATTATTAGGAGAGGCTTGTTCATTGTAAGACATTTTGTAAGGCCCTCTTATTAGATTTGGTAAATTGTCATGGGGAAAGTTTGCCAAAAAAACTAGCCCCTATCTCTGTGGCTCTACTAGGATCATATGTTGGTGGCATTGTAACATAATAAGGTTGTTGTTGAACATTTTCTACAATCAAAGGTATGCTAGCCAAATATTGGGTTGTCTACACTTGGTCTTACTCTGTGTATGGAGGCATGTTAACCAAATAATCAGGCTAAAGAATCTTGACTCTGTTCCCCTAATTAAGTATTGAAAGGTGGATAAGTATCTATCTCCAAAACAACATCATCTCCATAAGGGTCTTGAACAAAGTCCTCTTGTGTGACAACATTCCCATAGCCTAGATTATACATGGCTCCACTATGTGTATATTGAGACGTGGTCAAATCAAATGGCAAATATTTCATGGCAAGATGGGTTAGAGTTCTAAAAACTCTAAAAAACTATGTCTGAAAAGACCAAAGGTTCAACTAGGTCTAACTTGGTCAAATTTGGACTTATACCTCCAAAAGGTCTATGTTAACATTTGGTAAAAATAGTATAACATCAAATGTCTAATGTTAAATACTTCACACAAACAAGGTAATGTGGATAAACTAAAAATAAGAGGCCAAAGTCTAGGTCCAAAGATGTTATAAATAGGTCTAAACTAGGAAAGGGAAATGTTGTTAGGTCTTTTTATCTAAATGCGGAGCCAAAAACTAGGCTCAAATAGGCTATGCTAGGATTTTTGGCCAAATTCAGCGTCAAAAGCTAGACTTGGAACAAAGGATGATGATTTTTAAGCTAACAAACTTATAACATTTTGGAATAAACAAGACAATTATAGACATAAATGTGATCAAATTGGTATAAAACACTTTAAACAAAAGGTTTTTGAAGATAAACTAATTTTCACAAATGAAGGCATAAACAATATAGTTTTCAAAATTTGTGTCAAAAATTAACCTAAGTTATGCAACCCAAAATATAAAAATCTATGTATTGGCCCATGCATGTCAAGGCCTAAACAAAAATCAATCAATGTTTGGATTTGAACTTTGGAAAAGTTAATTGAAGACTCAATTTAAGAAAACCTAGGCTTTAATGACAAACAAGTTAGGCAAATTTGAATGGCGTAACAATGCTAAAATAAATATCCAATAAGGCACATGTGATTTGTTTAAAAAATGATGATTAGGATATGAGATAACACAAGTATTTTGAAATAATTTAGGCAATGTAATGGTGTCATCGCTCTCAAAAGATGTAAACAATGTTTTGTTTCAAAGACTTCTAAGGAATGAAACTTGAATTGATTTGGGCAGCATAACGTTACCTATCTCAATCAAGTGATGCCCATAATTTTTTTGACATAAAAAGTTTTTTTTAAGTTAAATCAAGGTGTCAAATGGATATCATAATGTCTTCTCAAACAACAGAGTAATGTGTACAAACAAACTCATTCAAGACATCGTTTAAACAACAAAGTTTTAGATCCAACACACCAAGTAATAAAAGAATAAATGACAAATTACAACTAAGTATATTGTCCTAAATCCTATCAAAGTGTGGCAAAGTGGGGTTGACTAAAACTTACAAGTTTTAGATCGTCTAGATTGATCCCATGCGTACCAAATTTCATGTTAGCACACAAGATAAGTAGCATGTCAATTGGATCCATGAAAAATGACTTGTTGTGAAAAGGCCTTGTCTTTTTCATAACCACTACATCCATCGTTTGCTCAGTATAGTGCGATGTCTAAATGATCATACATTTTGGGCTTAGCTTACCATTGATAGAGATGCTTTAACCACTCAAACCATCATCTTAGTGGGGCATTCCCAATTTATATACCCCCCATGGAGAGGGGTTGAAGATGATGCCAAGAGATGAAGCCCCAGGTCAAAGCTTCCCTATAGAACTTGTGGGAGGTAATAAAGTCCCCTCATAAGCCAAAATACATTAAATAAAAATCTAAGTAAAAAGGCTTTATAGGTTGTCTTTAGATCACCCAAACCATGTGGGTTTTATGGAAATCCTAGACAACTTCCTTTTTATCCCTTTGGACTAAGGCATAATTTACAATGAAAATGACACTATTGATCCCACAAGTTCCCTATAGGGGATGGGGGAGAGCATACATGCATAAATTCCTTTTTGCTTAAATAATTTTAACCAAGAAATGATAGATGACTTATACAAAACAAAACTTTGAAGTGAGTTTGGTTTTAAATCACTGAATTGAAGTGTTTTTTGGTGTTATTTGGCCCCTTAGCCTTAAGTTGCAAAAACATTTGAAAAATAATCACAAAACATTCAACATAAACATGCATTTTTTCCTGTTAAAGCACCAAAGGAAAGTTCATAGTTCTTTTTAAGCACCAAAAGGAAAAGTTCAAGACTTAGGATTCATTTTAAGTACTAAAAATGAAATGTTTCTAAGATTTAACAAATCCTATATTCTTTTTAAGCACCAATATCTAAATATACGAGATTTGACATGTTCATTTTAGGACCCAAATTGAAATGTTTGATTTGACCGAGTTCTTTTCAAAGCCTAAAATGAAGTGTTTGATTAGTCAAAATAGGCAAATTGGTCTTCAACTCAATCCTTCAACTTGTAATGTTAGAAAATAACCCCTTGCTTTGAATCAATTTTTTGATTCAGCAAATGATGTTTGAATTTTAGCTCTCGAGTTTGGATTTAATTTCAAATAGTGATTGTTAATGATCATAGATAACTATTGGTGGTTTCAAGGTAACTGTCACCGATCAATTAACAGATAACCATCAGTGGTCCACTAAGATCACCGTTGATCAATAAAGATCATCGATGATGACCTATAAACCCAAAGGTAAAAATGTTGTGCTTGAAAATGTTTGTTAGGACAAAATATCTAGAAGTTAAGCTTTTAAATCAAAATTATGTTCAAATCGAAGACTTAAAAAACCCAAATCATTAGAAATAAACTTGAATAATAGCCAAAATGCAAAATTTTAATGTATTTTCCCCTATAGCCCAATCGGTCATGATTGGGCCTAACCATCGATAGTCACACAGAATTGTCATCAGTCACTGTGTAACCTGTGTGTGCACAAAAAAGATTAGAAACATGGGAAAATGAGATAAAAAAATGATGTTTAAGGACTTTTTAATGGATAAAATGAAAAATTAAAATTACCAAAGTGTCTTCCTTATTAAAATGGACTCAATGAGTCATGTTGGGCATGCCATTTGTGAACATAAGAATCCAATAAGGGGAGATTAGTATCCTGTTAGTAGATGAAATCAAATCCAAAAAGACACTAATGAACTAACACCTTAAACCTAGATCTTAGGGGGTCTTAGTGAAGAAAAACCATTGACAAAGCACAACTAAAATTCAAGAAAACAAATTTTCTTACCTTCCTTGAATGATCCAAGAGATCTCTTTGTTGGCTTGCTCAGAATGTGCTCAAGAAATATGTGGAAATGGAGTTTGGCTATCTCCTTCTCTCCTTGGCATCATTGGCTTTATGGCTTTGGATTGTGAAGCTTGACTCAATATTTTTGCATAATAACACTATATCAAAATAGCTTTGAAATCATGTGTGCATGATAACTTTGGCTTATAAGAGCTTTTTTAATTATGAGTGTGAGGCCTTCTATTTATAGATTTTCCAAATAGGCTAGGATCAACCATGATCATCCATCTCAAGATGAATATTTGTGGCCATGAATTAATCAAATTATGAAAATAAAATCCATAAATATCCTCATCATGATTTGGGAATAAGGGGCATTAATGAGGCATGGGAGGGCTTAATCAGATATTTATGGCATTTATAGCCTATGGATGCCACCTCAAAAATGATGTCACACAATGATGTAAATATTATAAACCAATTTCCAATAAATAAATATTCTTACTTAAGCTCGTAATTTGGTTTAATTTGCCTAAGTAAGATTAAACAATTTTAGTACAATTCTTTGGAGATTGGTACACAAATTAATCAAACTAGTCTAACTATCATATTATTGGGTTGAAATTTGACTAGAGTGGAATTAGAAGATGATGTTAGTTTCATACAGACCAATATCTCATTTAGGACATTGTCAACATAAAATAACACATGCATGTGTCGTGTGCTTATAAATTAGGGGAATTTAGTGGTTTAGAGAGTCAAATTGCATTTTTGGCATTTTGGCTCGACATGATTTACGAAGAACTAACAATCGCATAAAATGCATTACCCTAAATCGGCACTTGTATATGACAAGTTCAAACTATTTAGCATGTTTTAGTGATTTTAGCCCAAATTGTGATGTTTGGTAAAAATTGGTCTGAAGCTTGGTTAGAGGTTATTGGTGACCACTTTTAGGTGTCTACAGAACCTAATTCTGATATAAAGGTAACCACAAAGAGGTCTTACTTAATTATGTTATCCAAAAGTACTTTATTCACATTTCACTTGGAAATGAAGGCTCTGGGATAAAGAAATTTTTATAAACGGGGAACTTTTGGTAATGATAAATAATGGGTTTTTCCAAGATGGTTTGATTTTGGTCAAAGATGGGCGATTCGATAAAAATGCCGACAACGGTTTGATTATCTTGATCTTACTCGGGAAGTGAGTGTATCTGATCATGCTTTGGAAGGGTATCTTGACATATCCCAATCGAGTAGTTATCAAACTTGGGCACACCTAGCTTGTAAATAGATAAGGGTCCTTATCTAGGTAATGGAATAATAGGTTTGGACCGTTACATTCATTATGCTGTCTCTTTAGGATATCTAATAAAATAACATGAGTTATCTACTAGAAATCTAGTCAGAAGTTTAGCACCCATCTCTAACAACCTAACAAGATGTTTTTCTCTGTTGGCAAATAGTTGTCAATTGAATTAATATTCTCAATATTCATCACTTGATGTTGCACTGACAAGGTATGTTAGATTAGGTCTATGTTTGGTCCCAAATGGCACATGTGAAAGGTATGGTTGATGTAGAATAGTTAGTAAGATTTGTTGTGGCTGTAAGACCAGATTGGCTTTTGGGCTAATGGTTGAAGTGTCAAAAATATATGCAAAATAGTGTCCAAAATATATGCAAAGTAGGATAATTATTAGGTAAGCGAGGTGAGCTACTCTAAAGTAATTTGACATAAGACAAGGTTATCATTCTAGGATGCCATGACTCAAATTAACCTTAAACTAATGCCCTGAAGAAATGATACATGCAAGGGCAATTAGATGGAATAAATTGGCCCCCAAAAAGGGTGGTATTGACACAAATTGGAATGGGCCCAAAGAAATGCAATGTTGGTCTAGATAAATAGCCCAAAGAGGGTGATCTTGGCTTGGTAGAATTGGTTTGGCCCCAAAAAGGGTGGTATTGGTCCAGATTGGAATAGATTACCCCAAACATGGTAGATTAACATAGATTATAATTGGCCAAAATAGACTTGATTTAATTGGTATTGGAATTAGAATGTGGTTCAAGATGAACCTATTTTGACTTGGAATGTGGTTAAAGATGAATCGAATCAAAATTGGAATGGATTGGCACATTGGCTTAAGACAAATCAAATTTTGGCTTTGGTATACCTAGTACATGGTTCAAGATAAACTATAAATGGATTCAATTAACATGGTACATAAAATTGGCCTTGGTAAACATTGAATGTTTAACTGGGTTCGTCAATGTAAATTTTCAAATGGAATAGTTCAATCAAAGTTTGTTCATGTAAGTATCTAAATAGGAAAGGTGTTTGAATCAAAATAATTTCCAAATGGGTTCACAAATCTTGGTACATCAAAGGCTTTCAACAAGTTTGATTTTATTTTGAAGGTTTGGTTTGAAAGGCCATCTAATTTGATTATAAAATTTGACCTAAGCTTTGAACAAGTTCACTTTGGAACATTGGTTTGATTTGAAAATGTGTAAACCTTGGATAGAATTTGGCTTTAGACAATCTTTGACAAACATTGATTTGGATCATTTGACTTCAATTTAACTTGATGTGATTTAAAATGTTGATTGAATTTGAACTTGGAAGAAGGGCTGCATGGTACTTGGTTTTTGGAAAAGGTCTAATTTTATTTGATTTGGGTTGACTTGGTTAACCATGTTTGGCATTGGACTTGGCTTAGACTAGAATTGGAATTCAACATTTGAATTGGTATTGGTATTGAATTAGATAGCAAAGGCATAATTTGAACAAGAGTTGGCATTTGGATTTGAAATTGGTATTTGGAATTTGGCATTTGAAAAGAAGGTTGATTTAGAATTAACACTTGATTTGAAATCAAATGAATGGCATAATGGCACAATTTGGACAATAGTCAAATTTTGGTCTTAGAATGGTATTGAAAATTTGGCATTTGACAAGACTCTTGGTTCAATTTTGGCAGCCTAACAGTGTGGTTTGAACAAGAAAGATAGGAATTAGGACCAAGCTTGACATGTCCTCTTTATTTGACCCAAAATTTTGGCAGAGTATTGCCTCATTATGTGTGTATAAAAATGGTTTTGTACTGGTTGGCTGGATTTGGTCTCAAGTATAAACAAGGTTTTAACACAATAATCAAGCAACAACACACAAGCATTACAAGGTAATTTAATAACCGACACAGGTTTGCATCACATCCATTGAGCCTTATAAAACACTTGCCTTGAGAGAGCAATATAAATTTTAAGTGTTTATTTAAAAATTACTACAATTATTGGTAGGGTTTTTAATCCCCCCTTCTATTTGAAAGTTTGTACGCTTAAGGAAATATTTGGGGGTTGTTGCCTTTACACCCATGCATCAATGAATGATACACGATAAAAGAGGCATCTAAGAAGTAATCCAAGATCAGGGCATTCATGATAGGGTTTTGTCCATTCGCAAACACTATAGCTATAAGGGTCTTAGTGAAGTGCTACTAGATTGGGGTTTGCTTATTATTTTATAATGAGCTATCTAGATGGTCCCTATATACCTCATGATATGTGAGTGTAAATATTTCAATGAATAAGTTCAATCTTGCTGTAAATATTGCTCCTTTTGAGGGTACCACACATTGACCTAGGATATTGGAAAGAATTCCTCAAGGTTACTTTCCTCACACGATTTTGTGCAAGCACAAAGCTAGGTCTTCATGATGGAAATGTTTCTCAATTTATATACCCCACTAGATAATTGGGGTTTGGTATGATGTTATGATGTCACTTCTTAGGTCAACACACCCCTAAAGACTTACATGAAGATGATGAAATCCACCCCATGAAGTCAAATTAAAAATAGGGTAAAGGAAAATAAGAACTTTTGAATTTCTAAGTTACCCAAAATGGGAGAGCATATGCATAAAAATAACCCCACAAGACAATCAAACAACAAACTTGAAAGAAAGTAAATAACTTTGAAAATGAACAAGTTTGTTAAAACCCAAATTGAAGCGTGAATTCGTTTTAGTGCCCAAATCGAAATGTGAAGTAGAATTAAATTATTTTGACTCAAAACACCGCTCATTGTTTAAAGTCATACAACATAAAATATTATAAGTTTGATAAAAGTGGTTTTGAGCCCAGAAGGAGCTTAAATTTTTATTTGTTTATGTATCGTCCTTAAATCATATTGATTTCATCATTTGCAGGCCGATTTCGCTACTAAATCCACTTATTTCACCACTGTAACCTACAAAAAAATAGAATAGTGGTAAAATGATTTTACTACTATATGAATTATTTCAATGATGTATTCAATGATTTCGTTGCTAAGAATGATGATTTAGCTGCCAGTTTGAATGATTTCATTGTTGTTTACCAACAGATAGAAAACAAGATGATTTTTCCATTAGAAGAATAATTTCGCTAATTAGAAGAATAATTTCCACTAATAAGAACAATTTTGAAAATGTATAAAAACATACAAAACAAAAAATTTAAAGAGATAATTTCACTGTTCCAAAGCAATTTCAATAATGGTAAGGACGATTTCACTAATGTATCTGATGATTTTTTGATTAGTATTCATAATTTCACCAATGAAATTTGGTGATTTCACTATTGTGTCCTACAGAGTAAATGGTTGAAAATGCACTAAAAATGATTTTGTTGATGACCAAACTGATTTTGTAATTTGATTTGATGATTTCACTGATGATCCTATCAATTTCACTGCTAAGACCTATAGGTAGAAAACATTCAGAACAAAGAAATGACACAAGGATAATTTTCACTAATGTTTAGAATGATTTTATCATTTCAAATCAATTTCACTAAAAATCAGAATGATTTCATTGATTTCTCTACAATTTCTCTAATGATCCTACTGAATTCGCCATTACGCAATTGCAAATTCATTATTTGGTTCTGAATGGATTTTAATGGATTTTGGAAGAAAAAAGAGAATTAGTTTGGTTGGAAGACTAATTCTAGGAATTAGAAGAAGTAAAATGGTCTAAAAGAAGTTGTCGGATGTGTCCAATCCTTCAAAAGGTTGTGGGTCCCATTGGGCATGCCATTATGTATACTAGGTATTTAAGAGAGGCTAGTTAATAGTTAGTGGACAATTCTAAAACAACTTAAAGATAATTTTTCAATCATAATCCCTAGGTTGAGCTATGTGATAATTAAGCAATAAATGAAATATTGGAAAATAAACACAATATTTATACCTCCCTTGAAGATGTGCTTGAAAATCAATCTAAAGAGGTTGAGTTCATCTTGTCAATGTATAAGTCTTTGTCAATGTTTTGAATCTTCACATGAATAACATCTCTCCTTGTCTACACATGATTTGTATTTGGCATGAGAGAGTTGATGGAGCTTCTTAGAATAATCTAGCAGAGTAAGTTACATTAGGAAGCTTGATGAAATGAGAGGTGTGAGGGTTCTGTTTATAGATTCCCTGAACTATTGTGGACTATTCATATCATCTCAAGATGGAGGGTTGAGGATCAACCCTCGAATCTATGATTACACACATGGAGTATGTAAGAGAGACCTTTTAAGACCTTTTTGGATTATGGAAGGCATTTTTGAAGAAAAGTGTAGTCATTAGTCCTCAAGTGTGTAAGAGGGGTATAAGAGAAGGAGTGTGTAACAGGAGTGTAAGAGCTTGTAAGAGTTCTTACTTACACACTTTACCTGATGATGTCATCTTGGGTGATGCAATATTCCAATTTTAAATTTTAAGAAAATGGGATAATTCAAATCCATGGATTTTCTTATTAGAGGAATGATTAAGCTTAATTGAGTGTGATTAATCAATGATTAGAATAAAGGTGGATTTTTCAATGTTTCTATTTATTAATCAAGTAATCACTTAATTGCCTTGTGAAAACACTTTAAAATGGTTGATTTAATTCAAGATGCAATAGACAAGATAAATGATGAAATATGACCCATTGCCCTAATCAGGGATGTATCGTTATGATTTTGGTTTTAAAATGGCATTTGTGTGGGTAAATTAGGTCCAGTTAGAGATTTTTGGTTAAACTTTGATGCGATTGCAAAAAGTTATTGTAAACATAGTTTAGACACAGAAGTGGTTAAAATGAAGTGTCTATAACTATAAACTAGAAAACTTGGGAGGAAAACTTTAAATTAAGGAAAATGTGGTACAACTTAGAAGATGAGAATCAAGAGCTATAAGATAGAGTGATAAGCCATGGAAAATTTCTTGTGAATATCATTAAAGAGTTGCAACATCAGTTGCAAACCAAGGAAGATATGTTAGCAAAGTTTCAAGATGGTGGTGAAGAAGTGAAGGAGAGATAAGAGTATACCATACCAAAGAGTGATGAAGGTATGTAAATTATGCACTCCACCATATTTTCTTTCTTTCAATCAAGATCTAGATGCTTCCTTTGGTAAATTTGAGGTATATTAAAGGTTTTGGCTCCAAGTTACTAACCAAGATGGGTTATGATGGAAAGGGCCTTGGCATCGATGGCCAAGGAATGACTAATAACTTAATGGTTGAGAAAATGCCTCAATCTATAGGTTTGGGATATGTTAGTGGTGAAGAAGGATTTGGAGAATGCTCTAAGACAACTGAAGTAAGGAAACCTTCAAAAATCAAAGAACCCAAGTCACTCACTCTATGAAAATAACCCAAGAAGGTATAGAAAGAATAAATCTTACATTATTTACTTTAAATGTGAGAATAATGGTCATATAGCACAAAATTATTATTATACAAAATTTTAGTGGAATGAATAACCATTATGTGGTCACATGTTTCAAGAATAAATCCATCTAAAAGAAGCCCATGTCCTTCAAGAGGAAGGATGCAGGTTATAAACACCACTCTCCAAATCAAAATGTGGATAAGGATAAGAAGGGCATGTTTTCCAAGATAATGTTCAAGAATCAATGCACTCATTGCCACATGAGTGGGAATTGGCATGC